>APFE031456269.1:0-79857 GCA_000404065.3 Pinus taeda
AAAGAGGGTTTTTTAGCCATTTTGAGGAGCATGAGTATGGGTGAATGTGGTTTATAGCACAGTAGGGAGACTGACATGATGGCAGTGACATTTTACTGTGTAACAGCCTCCATGCAACTCAAGAAACTAGTTTTCCAGATCATAGAGGGAGAAAACCCACAGGTTTGGGACATGTTTTTTGATGGGGCTTGCTCAAAAGAAGCTGTAAGGGTAGGTGTAGTCCTTGTGCCCCCAGCACAAGAATATATTTGTCTCTCTTTAAAATTAAGCTTTCAGGTCACAAACAACATCGTAGAGGACGAGGCTTTGATTCTGGGCTTAAGCACTGCTAAAAAATGGGTATCAAAGTCCTGAAAGTGTTTGGAGACGCAGACCTCATTATTCAGTAGGTAAATAAAACCTTTCAAGTGAAGCATCCAAGGCTGAAGGCATACAGAGATGAGGTATGGAGTCTCAAGGATTCTTCCAATGATTTCAACATTTCTTATATTCCAAGAATAAAGAACAAGCTTGCCAACTCCCTTGCTATCTCTGCTAGTATGTTTATTCCTTCGTTGCCTCCAAAACTGTCATATGAAGTTCAGATAAGATGCAGACCGTCTCTGCCTGAGAATGTCAAGTATTGGAGGTTTTTTGAGGAAATTAACAAGTTTTTGCAAGTCATGGAGGAATTTTCTGAAACGCGCATCGATCAGGAAAATAAAATCATGGAAGAATGCGGCTAGCCCAAGTTCAAAAGAGAAATCGGCCAAAGAAGAATCGTCCAACTGCCTAGCACTCACATACCAAAAGGATTGGTGCCTCTAGAGAGGCTTTTCGATCATAATGATGTTCCCTATAATGTGGCAAAAAAAGAGAATGAGTCTGCAGTCTGTAAACATAATATAAGCAGCCCAGCCCACCCAAAAAACATCAATCTGTCCACACATTTGTCCTCTGCCCAGAATTCTGACTATTGCACCCTCATGAAGCAATTCACTGACATTTTTGCCTGGGAGTACAACGATCTTAAAACCTATGATGTAGAAATCATTCAGCATAAGATCCCACTAGAAAAGAACACCATACCATTAAAGCAAAAACTAAGACCTACCAGCCCTCTCTTATTGCCTTTGATTGAGAAAGAAATCAAAAAGTTGTTGGATGCCAAAATCATAGTCCCCCTAAGGTATTCAAAGTGGATAGCCAACCTTGTGGTGGTAAGAAAGAAAAATGGAGAAATAAGGCTTTGTGTCGACTTCAGAAATATGAACAAATGCTCTAAAAAAGATAACTATCCCTTGCCCAAGATGGAACACTTGCTACAAAGAGTCTCAGGGGCTAGAGTCATGTCTTTCTTAGATGGATTTTCAGGTTACAATTAGATAGTTATACACCCTGAAGATCAAGAAAAGACTGCCTTCACTGCTCCTTAGGGCACTTTCATGTACTCAAAGATGCCTTTCGGACTGATGAATGTTGGGGCTACTTTTCAGAGGGCCATGGACATAGCTTTTGTGGGAGAAAATGACAAGTTTGTCCTTATTTATCTTGATGACATAACAGTCTTCTCTAGCAGCCACAAAGACCATTTACAACATTTGAAGAAGGTCTTCCTAAAGTGTAGACAGTTTGGAATCTCAGTCAACCCAAAGAAGTCATAGTTTGCTCTACAAGAAGGCAAACTTCTAGGGCAGATTGTTTCTGCAGAAGGTGTGAAGATTGATCCAGCAAGGGTTCAAGCCATCCAGATATTGTCCATCCCAAGGTCAAAGAGGTACATTCAATCATTTATGGGTAAGATTAACTTTGTAAAGAGGTTCATTCCAAACTTTGCAGAGCTAGTAAAGCACATCACTTCCATGCTGAAGAAAGGAGCAAAAATAAAATGGATAGATGCTTCAAGAAGCTCTTTTGAAGCCATCAAGCAAGCTATCATGGAAGCTCCCACTCTAATCAACCTAGATTACAATAAGGAGTTTTGTATCTTCTCTTTTTCCTCTTATGATACACTTGCAACAGTACTGTGGCAGAATAATGATGAAGGCATAGAGCACCCCATGGCCTTTTTCAGCAAAACTTTGAGGGATGTTGAACTAAGGTATGACCTTATTAAAAAGCAAGCTTATGCTCTCATTAAATATTTGAAAGCATTCAGAATTTATATTCTACATTCCAAAGTAGTTGCATATGTACCTTCAACCTCAGTAAAGGATATCTTAACTCAGCCAGATATAAATTGAAAGAGGGCAAAATGGATTGCAAAATTCATAGAATTTGACATAGAGATGAAGCCCACTAAGCTTGTCAAAGGCCAGGGTTTGGCTAAACTTGTGACTGAAGAAAACTGCAGCATGTTAGACATAAATTCCATGAGTTTAAATTCATATGATGTGCGGACAGAGGGAGCAGCAGAAGCCCGAAGGCAGAATCTGTTTTGGCTAAAAATCTAGCCACATGCGAATGGTATTACAACATAGTTCATTTTTTGTAAAAGTTGTAAGTCCCTCCAAGGCTTAGCTCAAGTCAAGCTCGTGCCATTAAACTAAGATCAGCAAAATTTTGCATTAATAAAAATATGCTTTATTGGAATGACCCATAAGGAATCCTCTTGAGGTGTCTAGATAAAGAACAATATGTGGAGGTCATACACCAGTTCATTCTGGCATCTGTGGGGGGCATCATTATTGGAAAACCATAGCTCACAAAATCTTGAGGGTTGGATATTATTGGCCTACTCTATTCTCTGATGTGTTTTCTTTTGTAAAAGCTTGTGACAAGTGTTAAAGGTTTGCAGGAAGACAATAGCTAAAATCTCTGCCCTTGAAGCCAGTACATGTCAATGGTCCCTTCCAAAAGTGGGGCTTATACTTTATAGGTGAGATCAACCCACATTCCAGTGGCCAACAAAATGGATTTTAGTTGCCACTGATTATTTCACCAAGTGGATTAAAGTTATATCCACTAAGAATGTTAATCATCAAGTTGTCATAACCTTCTTAAATGAGAATATTTTAACTAGATTTGGTTGCCCAACCAAGCTAGTCACTGATAACGCAACAACTTTCAAAGCAAAAGAAGTGGTGGACATGACTGAATCCATGTGCATTCAAGTGGTGCATTCTACCGCATATTATCTTCAATGCAATGGCCTAGCATAATCATCTAACAAAAGCCTGGTAAGGGTAATAAAAAAGCTATTAGAAGACAACAGAAAGAGCTAGGATTCCAAGCTGAAATTTGTGTTATAGGCTGACAGAGTTACCATAAAAAATTCCATAGGGAATTCTCCATTCAAATTGGTTTATGGCACCGATGTTGTTTTCCCCATCCAACTCATTCTTCTTGTGGCTAAGTTCTTGCAAGAAGAAAAAGAGGAAGAGAATGACATGGTAAGAGAGCAGCTGGTTGAGAAATCAAAGGCTCACCAGAAGGAAATCAAAGAAACCTTTGATAGGAAGGAAAAAGTGGACAATTTCCAAGTTGGTGATTGGGTGCTTAAATGGGATGCATTTAAGGAAAAGAAAGGTAATCATGGCAAGTTTGACTCTTTGTGGATGGGTCCTTTTGTCATTGCTCAAGTTCAACACAACAATACATTCATCCTGCACAATCTGGTAGGAGGAGATACTTTTGGTAGCCCAATAATGGGCGGTTCTTGAAACTCTATTTCATTTAAGGCCTTAAAGCCTTGGTATTGTAAATATGTTTTTCTTTCAATTTTTATGTTTATGCTAAAAAGGCTCCATGCCCAATGGAACACTAGAAGGAAGATTTATTTTTTGTTTTATAGGAAAGGCATTGATCTGAGATCCTTGAAACCTCACAGGGAGGATTTCATCCCCAGAAGGAGCCAATGTTAGCCTTAGAGGAAAATGGCCCAAAAATGGATCCAAATATGCCCCAAAGTCTCCAAGTGTGCTTAAATATCGTGCCAAGGGATCCATTTATGCCTTCGACATTTTCAATTTTGGCCCAAAGATCACCTAATGATCAAAATCGTCGTAAGAGGAAAGCCCTTGGAAGGGCAGAAATGTACTATTGGGAGGCTCAAAGTACTCTAAAACCATGAAAAAGCATTACCACAGGCTTAAACAAGCATTGCGCAAACCACCGTTAGATCTCGCTGATCAACGGCTAAGATCTAGGCAGCAAATCGCATATCGGCCGAGCAGAGGTGATAGACTTAAAGCAGGTGTATGACACCTCCAATCAGAGATCGCCGATGATTAGATCGGCGGGTCGCATCGGTTGGAGATATCTTTTATATATATATATAATAAAGTATATATATTGTCATAATATATAATATCACTGTTACGATCTATATATATATATATATATATATATATATAGTATAAAGGGGTCCGGGCATTGAGCGATCAACGATTGCGATCAGATTGCATAATTGTATTGCATCGACATTATAAAAAGGGGTGGGACCTGTGCACATACAGATGGGTGACCCGATACCCGGACTCAACCGTGGTATATATAAGAATTCATATATTTTGAGATCCGCATCCACACAGTTTTCATTGTTTTATTGTATTTTCATTGTTATAACGAAATACGAAGGAAGCCTAAGGCAGTGCGGTAGCGATGGAACCCGGACTCGATGGGTTTCCGGAATTAAAATATATCATTTTTTAAGTCCGCGTAAAGCCCATTTTAAATGTTCTTCATAGTTTTTTTATCTATTTACAAAATACATAGGCCAGGCCGAATGCGACTTGCAATGGCGACAAGGCCAGATCCAATGGATAATTAAATCATATTTTAGGACTTTGGAAGTCCGGAATGAATAGTAAGGGGCGGGAATTCTTAGAATTGCTATGCTTTATGTTCATAATAGAAAGCAGTCACTATTTGTGTTTTAAAGAGATTTCTTAGGCCCAAAGAGCCATTTCACCATAGAACAAGGGCCGAATCCATGACAAAGCGGTCATGGAGCAACAACACGCTACAAAGCCAAATCAAACAAGATCAGGGAATGCCAGTAGTGCAGACAACACAACAACCATCCTAACAAACATTATGGGGCATCTCTGGCACGAGAGAGCTCCCAGGCATCACAACAAGCTGCCAAAAATATCCGAATATGGTTAGTCTTTTGTTAAAATAAGAAACCGCCGAGCCACACTCCTTCAGGGAATCAAAGAAGTTAACAATGTAGATCGAATAGATTAATACTCTGAGCCTTCTAGAGAGCTCAGGAGCATTGTAAAGGGCCTATGAAAGGCAGAAAAATAAATGTAATAAGGGTTTAACTTTTGGAGATTATTCCTCCTCTGTTCCTTCAAGATTCTCATCTACACTCTTTAGTAATACAAGCTTCTTTTGTTGTTATATGTTCAATGTCCATTTCTCTTATGTTCTATTCTTGCACTTGAACAATTTGTTCAGGTTTTCTTTGTGTTTAAGGCTAGATAACTGTCATCTTATCTCTACTTTGATATATTAGATTTCCAAGCTTCTATGTTGTCTATAGCTTGCCATTTATACGTGTTATTATATATACATCTACTAGTATAGTCAGTAAACTCATTTGCTGCCTATAGCTAGCCAGTCATATATGTTCATGTATGCAATATCGTAGGTAGTGTCAGTATTCTCCATCTATCCATTAAATCTAAAAACTATTGAGCATTAGTGGTCTAAAGCCTTGTGTTGTTGAGGGTGTTCATGCATGTCTTGAGTAAGAATAGAGCTAAAATGGTTATCTAACTTGATCCAAACCATCATCCATTCCAATAGTTCTGAGAACAATATTGAAGATTATATGTTACCAGGCATCTCTGAGTACTAACAGGCCCTAACCTTATCACTTCCATGTTGTGATTGATGAGAACTGTATTGTACAATTCCAGTCCTCTTTTTATCTTTTCCTCTCTCTTATGTTAATCGTGATGTGTTTTCAATCACACAAACTATTAGATATTTCATGTAATAAATAAATAAACATAGAAATGGCCATGAGATTTTCTCATGGGGAAATCAATTCCATTCGTGTTGTAACAAAACAACCAAGTGAGTATGCCATCATATCAATAAATTATATGCAACAATCAAACAACCTACAGCTCCACTATTATTGCATAATTGGTAACTAGAAGCAAGATTGTGGCCCTGATATTGCTATTATAGAGCTGTTGTAATAGTTGTCTACAACAAACAACCCATATTACCACATAGTTATTAACAAAAATCCAATCACTGTATCAATCAAGCATGTAGTTAATTTATTTGGACCTACTTTTAACACCTAAATAATTTGTTTAGATACTTTCTAAAAATTCTTTACTTTCTCATGATAGAGCCCATCCAGTCCAAGTGTTGAACCTTGATGCTCTAATACCAAATGTAATAACCACACCCATCTTACCCCATGAGGTGGCTGCCACTACTAATCTGACCCTCCTTGTGTTATCAGAAGAATGGGCTAACTTACATTATCTTTTTCTTTTTCTCAATATAACATATATGTATGTAAATGGACACATTAGTTACTATTATATATATTATATATATTATAAATATATATATATATTATATATATATATATATTTATATATATATATATAATATTATATATATATATAATATATTATATTATATTATATATATATATATTATAATAATATATATATATATATATATATATTATATATATATCCCACAAACCTTACACTCCATTGGTGTGCTTACACTTCATAAATCCAATAACCCTCGTCCATCAATACTACTAATACATGGTTGCGCCAAGCTAACATGTCGAACGCTATTTTGATAGGAGAAGTCAACACATTCACTATTTCAGTTTCAAGTTCTAGTGTCTCCATCGAGCGACCCACATTTTCCCCGTCTCATCTTATGGCTGAAATTATTTGCACGACCCCTTCTACCTCCATGTTGACATCACCAAGGAAGGGTGTCGTAACACCACCTCTGTCGTCTGATCACTGAATGAGATCTCATTTGTTCATTGGTTCAGTGGCCCCACCATGTTATCCTGATGCTCTCACACTGACTCTTCTTATGCCTCCTAGGTGGGACCTCTAGGACATGCCATCCCGTCCTTCTCATCCCGATGATACCTTGGTTGCATTCCTTTATTCTTCTAGGATCATTCTTTTGGGTAGACTTCGCAGGTAGGATCTCCTCTCAACTAATCACCTATCTATAAGGCTTACATGTATGTGGGGTTGCAAGGCCTCCTCTTCCCTCTCATCAACCATGCTGACCAGATTGCCACCTCAATTTGTTTCCATGTCACTCCGCCTCTCTATTGCCTTGGCGTTTGAAAGCCTTTGGGGTCTTTGCACCAGGCTATCCTATCTGGTGGGTCTATCCCCTGACCAATGGTGGAACAACCTGGCTTACATGCCTACGCACGTGACCATTCTTAGATCATCCTGCTTGTTTTGTCTCGATGCTCATATTATTTCCACCCTTTTATTCCTCCAGAGCAAGACCTCTAAGCCTATGTGGACTGGTGGGTCTCACATCCACACGTCATCATGCATGATTGGCCCACTTGGACATGTTAGAATAATTTCATCCCACTGCTTTCTACTTCAACACTCTTTTTACATGCACCTCTTGCACTTCCAGGATAAGGCCCCTGGGCCATATGATTAGTGGACCACACCTCGAGTCAATGGTATAACCACTAGGCTAGAATGGCTTCCAACACATCTCGACTGACATTATCCCACTCCTTTACTTCTATGTGCTCGAAATTCCTTCGATATTGAACCAATAGGTTTCGCTATCCTATGGTAACCACCTCTAACTAGTGGCAGGACTGTCGAGCTTGCGTGTTATCCAAATCATCCCCGTAGTTATCATCCTAGTTGATCCCTCTACTGCGCAAAAAAACCTCTAGGGTACTATTTCTAGGCTATGTCATCTCCCTCTCATCCAGTCATAATAAGTGAAACTAGACATGCCAATGCTAAACCTCCATGACTAGGATTCCGCCTGGTGGAAGGATACTGTTAGTCAACCTCTTTATAAAGTTAACCTCCTACCCTCCTTTGTTGTAACATTTCTCACACTTGATCTCTGCCATGGCCGACCAAAGAGGGCCTTCACATCTTGAGCCATCTGCCTAATCTCAGTCTTAGTGTTCCTTTGCAAGGCTCGCTCCTTTTTGTGCATCTCACCTTTCACTAGCTTTTTTGGCCATGAATCGACCATGAGAGTTTAACAAATGCCGAAATATGCATCCACATATGATAATGTCAGGGGCAGCTTATAAAGCACCTGTAGACACTACGAGCTTGAGATGAAGCAACTCCAAAAAGTTCCAGGCCCTTGGGTATTCCCCGTTTCGGAACAGGGAACCCCTCGCATGCCTGCGCTAGTGATCTGTTGGCCACCCATTGCTAAGGAATTGCAATGAACTCCTTAAAGGACTCCACCTCTCCTACCACATGTTAAGATCTCTAGACTCCAAAGAAATCCTGTAAGCAACTCCATGGAAATTCTCAGGGGTTTTAGGGGCATTTGGCTATTAGCAGGGACATGCACCCCCAACATCAATGCCCCTATGGAAAAAATGCAGGCTACTAAAAATGCAAGGTTGAGAGGGAATTTAAGGGTTTCCATCGACCCAATAATGTGCAACACCTTAACCATCTGCTCGGTGGCATTTGTGAAATACCTCCATTTCATTCGAACACAAGACACGGTATGAAGGACGAAGTCTGGTGAAAAACGGTTCAACATCGACACCACTAGAATGAGAACAATTGACACTAAAAATGCAAGGATGGAGAAGACCTGACGCAAGGTTAAGGGTTCTTAGAACCATGAGAGAGAGTCACCCTCTACATCAACACAATGCCACATAACTGTAATATGGCACACAGCCAACATATGTACATAGAACCTGTCGAAACAGGCGATCTCCATTGTAACCATTGCACATTGATATAGAGAGTTCTTATATTAAATAATGTTATGGTTTAGTTCATATATTTTTAGCCTCTTTTAATGCCTTCAAGGATTTACAATGTATTTTATTCATTTTTTTTAATCTTAGAATTTGTTTAGGTAATTCATAAGCATACCATTTCATCTAGAATGCAACATAACACTGCTTATTATATAAATACATTGCATATTTTACCATTCGAAATGTTAAGGACATAATATAGTCCTAATCTGTTCTTTGCAACACCATGTTAAGATTAAAATGTAACAAACATTTAATTGATTTACACATAACATTTCATCGAAAATGCAAACATGTATTCATAGGTGTTGCAGATACATAAGAGCATTTATCTTGTAATGTTTGGGCAACTGAGTCTCGGGCTACTACTCTCCACCCAAACATAGAAAACTGCAACCAAGCTCACTTGCAGTTGTCACCCCCAAGCCAGATTCCAGAGATTGAGGGGGGTTGTTGAAGGACTGAAACACAAACTTCCAGCTAGATCAGGGACTCCAGAGGACCTCTATCCTCAATCCCACCAACTACCTATTATAGTTGACTATGCACAATGAATCTAGAGGTTCACCAACTCTGTGCTCAAGAGTAGTACCAAAGATTCACCTCATTCCCAGGAAGTCCAATATCCACTGTAACACCAAAGCATAAACACATAAATTTTCAGGAATGATGTTTGTAGACATTAACTCAAGGTTGGTCTCTTCCCAAGCTGTCCAGGGCTCCAATGACTATTATCTCAACCTACAACACCCAAGATTTTACAGGGCTCCAGAGATTCTATCCCAACCCACAGCCTCTAGGGAATCCCAAGTTGTTATAGGGATCCATATATTCCTATCTCAACCCACAACCTCCAAGGAACCCAAGTTGTTACAGGGCTCCAGATATTCTATCTCAACCCACAGCTTCCATGGAACCCAAGTTGTTACAGGGCTCCAAAGACTAGTATCCCAACCCACAACCTTTGGGGAACCAGAGAACCAATCCCCTTCACTTCTCTTCTCTTCCATGTTACTCCCTGCTGAATGTTGCTTGACTGGATTTCCCCCCTCCTCAGTGAGTGAGGGATGATAGAATGAATACCTCCCCTCCCTGATTGACCTATTTTTTTCCTCTGTTGTTACTTTTCCTTGTTGTGCAGGGATTCCCATCCATCCTTGTTGCCTTGTCCAATCCAATCTTCATAAATTTGTTTTGTCCTCTTTCCTTGTTAAGGATCTCAAGCACATGGGGTTGTGTACTTTCCTTGCAACCCATCTTAATTCAGAAGTCAATCCATTAAGAACATGCACCAACCAACCTTTAATGGTTGTCCCAAACAGTCTAGGTTTCCTACTTAAGGAAACCTTTCTTGTCCCAAGTAAGCCACCTCCTTAGCTTTAGAATCCATGTCCCCTTTGACTCAACCCTTTAACATACTTTTATAAAATATTTCCATTGTAGATTTATGAGGACACCCAGGTTGGGGTTTTCACGCATACGACAAAATTTCTTCTTGAGTATTGACACATGTTGCAATTGAGATTTCTTCATCTTCTCACCTAGTATCTAACAGTGGGGGGAATTGATGGTCATCTACAAGCTTCAAAGATATGTCAAGCGAGCCTAGGCCACAACTTGAACCTACTACATGAGCCTAAAGCTAGAGTTAGCCATACCTAGATTCAGAGTTTTAGCCACAAACAGAGCAATGCCCCATGAGCATGCATTTGGTTGGTGGTCTTCATTAAACCACCATAGGTTGAGACCTTAATGGTTTCTTTTTCTCCAATAATTAGGGAGCACTTCCTCTAGCATAAGACTTCAACTTCTACCCAGATTTGGAACTGTTCCAGGAACTGCATCAAACATTCTAGGTTGAGGCCTCAATGGTCTCCCTTTTCACAACATTAAAAAGCACTTCCTCTAGCATAAAATTTCAGCTTCTAGTGAGAGTTGGAACTATTCTAGGAATTAACTAAGTATTCCAGTGTTGGTGGTCAACCTTAAATCACTGCTAGTTGAGACCTCGAGTTCTCCCACTTTATACCATCATTTCAGAGAGCACAATCAACAAATTGCTTCAATGCATCTTTCTCATTACAACTCTCTTCTTGGATTGATATATACTCCTTCATATTAAATGGGAGAATGTTGCACACCTAATCAGCTAAGGGTTATGGTGTAGAATGTGACTAGTCAATGGAGTCCAAGAGAGCACTTGGAATATGAAAACCAAAAATCATAAAACATTGTATAAATATGTAAATCTTTGTGAATAAAATGCATTCAACATTTTATCTTAATATTGTATATCATTTATCAATATTTAACCATTAACCAATTTAATTAAAAAAATAATTAAAAGAAAAACATAATCATTTTTAAAATAAACTTTAATTTACTTAAAAAATATTCGAATTTTTTATATTTCACCATATTTTTATCTTGCCCCATCTCCGTTTTACGAATTTTCAACCTTAACCTCCTTCGGAAAAAAACCCTCAAAATCCATCCTTAACCGTATATGACTGGATGTATAGAGCATTCTTCTTCCAGTCCATTTCAAAAATAATTCGGATATCTGCAGCGTGTCATGTTCACGAGGAAATGGCCAAACAGAATCAGGTGCTATTAGCAAGTGTCAGCCTTTCGTCATATATCTCGCAGAGTATCCGTGGATTTCCTGAGTGTGTATGTTCAGGAGGAAACGGCCAAAACAGAAGCAGGTGCTATTAGCAAGTGCCAACCTTTCGTCATATATGTCGCACATTACCCGCACTAGATTTCCCCCTGAAGTCGTAGATCAATATTTTGCATGCACTTAAATTGAAAGTGTTCGGCAAAAATTTGCGGAATCGTAATCCAGTTAAAACCGTCCATGGACAGCGTGCACGAATATATGAGTGTTTTTGTCTGGACACTTACGCGATGAGCTCGCATGGTTCACGCACATTATATATATATATATATATATTTTATATATTTTTATTTATATTTTGAAGGTATACTGGTTAAAATGTGTAAGTAGTTACTAGGTTACATTGTAGGGTAATGTAGCATTTTGTTCATGTATAAGGTACATGTTTTTAATTATTTTAATTAAATCAAATTATTTATTAAATAAAAATATGAATTATAATAATATATATTATTTAGTTTTAATTAAAATTATTATTGATATTATATTATAATATAATATAAAAAATATATAATTATTTTTATGTTTATTAGAGAGTTTATTTCATTAACAAAAATATTAATAAGCCAAAAAGATATTTCACTTTGAAACAAAAATAAAAATATTTCAATATTTTATTAAATAACATAATTTTAGTAAAGAAATGAAGTTGTTAAAATAAAACAAATCTAATATTTATAAAAAAGATTTAATATGTATTTAAATTCATAAAAGAGTTAATATATGTTTGAATTCACAAACATAAAATTTATGTATCTTTTTCTTCGAATTTTACATTCTAGATAATTGTTTTGAATGGGATTGCTGTACATACTTTCTTAAATTAAAATTAAAATAATCCATGCTGATACACTCATAGCTACTTCCATCTGATGAGCAGAACTTTCGTTATGATTGCTCTACTTACCTTCCAAAACTAAAGTTAAAATAATCCTTGCTGACAGACGCGTACCTACTTCCACTGGATAAGCATTAAAGCTCACCGCCTTGACCGGAATCATTCAAACAAAACGTTAATACTGAAGTCAAAATGAAAGGCGCTTTCGACCACGGAAGAAGCAATGTCTGGGCTTGAATCGCTTCAGTTATCGGTCACCGTCGTCATTATTTTGTGCTGTTCCACCGGTAACATCAAAACGATGCCTGCGATGGAGCTATGTATTTTTTCTCACTCCACGCTACCTATACTTTTTTTGAGGGAGTACGATTATAATTAACAAGATTGCGTGCAGAGACGAACGATTCGCCGTTTTCATGCCGAGACCTGGTTGATAGAGAAACTTCTATATGTATATTTTCTTGATGGCGTCGATCGTACAAATGATTAAATAAAGGTGTGAGATGATTGATACTTTGTTATTCAAAATGCGTCTTTCATTATAATGCAAATTTTTGGATCAATATTTTAGATGGTACGGTGAAAAGTTTATTGTTAAAATTTGTAATTTTAAAAATATTTAAATTTATTAAATTATAAGGTTTTATTCAATGAACTTATGATATTTGATATTTCTAATTTTAATTTATATATTGGAAACACATCAAAAATTCATATTATTTAACTTATATTAATATGAACGCAATACATTTTTTCAATTTAAAATATCCCGGAAATATTGTAACTATCTATTTTTTTTAATTAAATTTTTTTTATACTTTTTATATTTTATCATTAATTTTGAACTCTTTTTTTATATCTGATAATATAAAACCTTTTATTCTTAATATATTAAAAATATTATGTCATTTTTTCCTCAATATAAATCCAATATAAACTCAAGATAACAAGATAACATAGTAATGCTATTTCAACCAAACACCGTGATTAAAACCTCAAACAATTAAAAAAGAAATTATCATTCTACTCAATTAGGTAAAGGGTCTCATTCCACCCGTTATCGACGAAATGTCGATTCTCCGTTTAAAGAATATCTTCGATCACAAACTGAAATTTTGCCGTCACAGACTAAAGTTTAAGTGAATATCTTTGCATTTCGTGCTGCAAATCTTTAACCTGTTTGGCCTGCCGTCAACATTCAAAGTGAAAGGGAATTTGTGCTCTCCCCGGTTGTTTAGATGCGCTACTGTTCACACACATCTGATTGGGCAAAGTTACGGCAAAGGCTCAACCGCCTTTCAAAAATATTGGGCGCTAGGTTTTTTAAATTATACATTTGGAACGTTCAAAGGAGCAAATATTGCTGACGATCTTCTCATTTCAATGTTTTGGGGGGCAAGTTTCCGAAACACAATGCCAGCTGCAGCAACAAGCAACAAGCCAGGAAGGGAGTTATTATCCTGTATTCTTTTACCATTATTTATTTTTCTTAAATAAAATTATATATAGGTTTTTAACAATTTTATGTACACGTATATAAAATAAAATTAATATTATCAAAATGAAAAATTGTTGTGTTTTAATTTGATATATATTATATTTTAATAAAATTAGTCATAAATATGGAAATTACTATAAGATAATTTTTATTTATTTACTCTTTTTCCATAGTAACATCTTTTATATATATATATATACTATATATATATATAGGTATTAGAATATACATAAGAGAAGGGATATGTGATGATTTTAAAATTTGATATTCTCCATAGTGATGATATTATTAAAAAAATAATACGGTTTATTTTGGAAGAATAAATTTATTCTCTAAGTTTAAAATAATATGTGAGTAGTTTAAAAGTTTATTCTGTAATTGTTTATGTGTTTTTAAACCAATTGTGTGGAGCGGTTTTAGAGTTTAAGTTAACAATATAACATGACAAATCATGTTAATCATTAATGATAACAAACCAAGTGCTACATAGTAGTTATATTTGCAACTTAGTTTAAATATAATTGAATTAAAGTAAAAATATTGAATTCAAGTTAGTATTAAGATTTAGACTCTAGTTTGTTGATTGGTAAATTGACGTATTTTATTATAAAATTGCATACTAATCAAAATAAAATAATTACAATATTCCATAAAATAACAATCCCACCACACACAAAAAGATAAAAAAATTCTCATGTGATAATTAATGCTATGCTCTCTTCAAGCATTTCACAAATAATGTTAACGTGGAGTAAGGAAAAACATTACTTACGTAAACTTATGATATACTATTGAAGCATGAGTTAACTTGGGGATAAGGAAAAACATTCCTTAAGTAAATGTATGATATACTATTGAAGCATGACTAACTAACATTAAATCAATTACAATAATAAACATGTGAAATGATGAAAGACATAATCCTATGTTATGAAATAAGAAAGAAACTTATGTTTTCTTAATCTTATTTTATGAAATAAGAAAGAAACTTATGCTTTCTTAGAACCTTCAACAAATAATCTATTTTTTCTTTCATCTTCCTACTAGGGTAAGAAACATTCATTACCTTCTTACTAAGCAATGAAGGATATATTACTTTTAGCTTGGCTAAGGAACATTTCTTAGCTTCTCACTTAGCAATGAAGGTGATATTACTTTGTCATCTTGTTCAACAACTCATACTTGAGGGCAAAACATTCCTTGGGTGCTTGCTAGATTTTGGAAGGACTTTAGAGTAAAACGATAACAGTGGCACTCATAATGGCAAAAGAAAAGAAATGAAACATGGCACAAGCAATTGTTGTTGGAACTCTTATAGTCAAGTTCACTTTTATCCTCGTTGTTACTACTTTTGGAGAGGACTTTCAATCTCTTTGTGATGAGCTTAATTCCATTAAAAACCTATTGATGGGCATCGAGTTTTTGAAGGACGTCCAAGATGACAGGATCTCCAATTCAATGTCAAATTGGCTATATAGAGTTGAGGACGTCCAAGATGGGAGGATATCCAATTCAATGTCAAATTGGCTATATAGATTTGAGGAGATTCTAATTGAAGCTAAGTAAATTGTGGAGGAATGTGCTTCCACTACAAATTGCAAATTTTGTAACCCGATCTTTTGCTATAAAATGGAAAACATGATTAAGTGATCAAAAGAGGAAACAAGTAACATAGAATGAAGTTATCAACAATTCAAGTATTTTGAGTCCATTCTCTATGAGTGATTGTCTTAAGAAATCCAATAAGTCAAAAGACAAGGAACTATCCAAGGATTGTGTTACAAAAAAATATTAATGAAATTACTAGTCTTATATTGTAGAAATGCAGTCCTCTAAGCATTTCCATTAACTCTTCTTCTTGTCACAACTATGTGCAATTGAGGTATATGGTTTATCCATAATTGCATTGATATCTTTTAAAGAGAAAGTTCAAATGCGTGTATATATATATGTGTGTGTGTGTGTGTGTATGATGTTATTAGTATTTTTTTCATTTATTTATTTATAGAGAATGTGTCATAGAGTCATCTTAATTTTCATTATTATATTTAGGATTTACAAAATTCTATAACATTAAGTTATGTAGTTATTTTAAATGTAATTTTTTATGAAAAAATGCTCATTATTATCATAATATTAATCACATCTTTGTCTTTGAGTCAAACTTTTGAAACCATCTATTATAGTTCCTTTCAAGATAAGGATGAGAATTTGATTTAACATTATACTATAAAGGATTATATTCATATTTTTAATAGAAAATTGTGATATATTTTCATTTTAATTTCTATTTTTCTTATTTAATTTAATAAAGTTTAGATTTTATTTATATATTTAACCATTTATTGTAAAAATTTTAAAAATTAAAAATTATATAATTTTTTAAATATTTTAATTAATATTTTATAAATATAATATATTATTTTAAATAAATAAATTGATTTAATTAATCTGATGAGCATTTCATATCAATTTTATTTAATTTAATTTCATGTATAAAAAATAATTTAAAAAACAAAAGCCTAATTAATGTCCTTAAAATGAAAAAGACGAATCTAATGTCGGTATGCATTTCATCGAAATTTTCATCAATGCTCTCTTCTTACAGTCATATACTTACATAAAACTAAGGAATGTAATGTCAGTGTTAACACTTTTAATGGGACATGATTATACATACTGAAGATATGCTTATGCTTGGTCCATTTTTTAGCCAAATAACATTACAATTGAATCAACTCACCACCTAAATAACTTTCACACTTTTAATCCCAGAGTCTCCGATATTTGAATCCTTTGCTACTTGTATAAAATGTCGACTCATATAATTTAGGACTCAGATGGAAGATTACTTAAATCTTACGATTCTAAATTCGGAGATGAAGTTCCCACTAGTTGTAGAAAAGTTGGTAATAAAAAAATTGAAATGACCAGGCCACTAAGAAAATATCGAAATTTTAGGTTAATTATCTATAAAATAAAATAAAACCTTACCCTATTCATAGTTGTTTATAAATCAATATGATAGGAATTTACATAATTCATAGTTATTAGATTTAAAAAATAATAATAACAATTAAGTTAATTAGATAAATATAGCTAATAAAACATTTTTATAATTTTCAAATGAAATAGGGGAGACAACATTTTTATATTTCTGGAAAGAGATAAACATTATTATATAAATATCATCCATATTTTCTAATACTTAGTCGTCATCTTCATGGTAGATAATTTTTTTTATTAAAATAACTGTAAAGTTGATTATTTTTTATTAGAATTTAATCTCTAAGGTTCATATTCCTTGAGCATAATATTATTCATAGGGTTTATAATATTAATTTTTGGGTTTAATACAAATCTATTGGATTTATAATTATAGTTAACCATGGTGCAATGCCATATTGTGACAAAGATTTTCTCAATATGAAAATCAACCAATATCGCAGTATGACAATGATTGTTTGAATATTAAAATCAACCATGGTCAACCATAATAAATCATGATAAACTATGATCAACAACCATGACCACATTGTAACAAAAATTGTCACATTAGGACAACTATATATATAGATATATATATCACCAACCTTACACTCCATTGTTGTGCTTACACTTCATAAATCCAACAACCCTCATCCATCAATGCTCCTAATACATGGTTGTGCCAAGCTAACATTATTTTGACAGGAGGGGTCGACACATTCACTATTTCGGTTTCAAGTTATAGTGTCTCCATCGGGTGGACCACATTTACCCCATCTCATCTTACGACTAGAATTATTTGTGTGATCCCTTCTACCTCCATGATGACCTCACCAAGGAAGGGTGTCGTAACACCACCTCTGACGTCTGATCACTAAATAAGATCTCATTTGTTCATTGATTCGGTGGCCCCGCCACGTTATCTTGATGCTCTCACACTGACTCTCCTTATGCCTCCAGGGTGGGACCTCGGGGACATGTAATCCCATCCTTCTCATCTCGACGATACCTTGGTTCCACTCCTTTATTCTTCTGGGATCATTCCATTGGGTAGACTTGGCAGGTAGGACCTCCTCACAGCCAATGACCTAACTATCACGCTTACATGTATGTGGAGTCGCAAGGCCTCCTCTTCCCTCTCATCAGCCATGCTGACTAGATTGCCACCTTAGTTTGTTTCCATGTCACTCTGCCGCTCTATTTCCTTGGTGTTTGGAAGCCTTCGGGGTCTTTGCGTCAGGTTATCCTTTTGGGTGGGCCGCCCATTGACTAATGGTGGAACAACCCGACTTACGTGCCTGCCCACATGGCCATACTTAGATCATTCTGCTTGTTTTGTACCAACACTCATATTCTTTCCACCCTTTTATTCCTTTGAATCGAGACCTCTGAGCCTATGTGAACTGGTGGGTCTAACCTCCACACATCATCACGCATGATTGACCCACTTGGACATGTCGGCAAAATGTCATCCCATGGCTTGCTACTCCGACACATTTTTTACATGTCCCTCTTGCACTTCCGGGATAGGGCCTCTGGGCCATATGACCAGTGGGCCACATCTCCAGTCAATGGTATAACTATCAGGATAGCGTGGCTTCCAGCACATCTGGACTGACATTATCCCACTACTTTACTTCTATGTGGTCAAAATTCCTTTGGGATTGAACCACTAGGTTTCTCTAACCCATGGGAACCACCTCCAACCAATGGCAGGACCGTCGGGCTTGCGTGTTAGCCAACTCATCCTGGTTGTTTTCATCGTAGTTGATCCCTTTACTGCGCAAAAAAACCTATGGGATTATATTTCTGGTCCATGTCATCTCCCTCTCATCCAATCATAATAAGGGAAACTAGACACGCCAATGCTAAGCCTCCATGACTAGGGTTCCGCCTGGTGGAAGGATAATGTTAGTCAACCTCTTTATAAAGTTAACCCCCTCGCCTCCTTCATTGTAACATTGCTCATACTTGATCTCTGCCATGGTTGACCAAAGAGGGCCTATAGATCCTAAGCAATCTGTCTAATCTCAGTCTTAGTGTTCCTCAGCAAGGCTCACTCCTTTTTCTGTGTATTGCCTTTCACTAGCTTCCTTGGCCATGACTCGACCATGAGAGTTTAGCAAACACCGAAGTATGCATCCATGCCCGATAATGGAAGGGGTGGCTTACAAAGCACTTGTCATTGCTACGAGCTTGAGCTGAAGCAACTCCAAAACATTTCAGGCCCTTGGGTATTCCCCATTTCGGAATAGAAAATCCCTCGCATGCCCGCGCTAGTGATCTGTTGGCGACCCACTGCTAAGGAATTGTAGTGAACTCCTTAAAGGGCTTCACCTCTCCTACAACATGATAAGATCTCTAGACTCCAAAGAAATCTGTAAGCAACTCCATGGAAATGCTCAGGGGTTTTAGGGGCATTTGGCTATTAACAGGTACATGCACCCCCCAACATCAATGCCCTTAGGGAAAAAAAATGTATGTTACTGAAAATGCAACGTTGAGAGGCATTTAAGGGTTTCCATCGACCCAATAGTGTGCATTGCCTTGATCAGCTGCTCGGTGGCACTTGTGAAAGAGTTCCATTCCATTTGAATGCAAGACATGGTATGAAGGACGAAGTCTGGTGAAAAACAGTTTGACTAATGAAAATGCAAGGATGGAGAAGCCCTGACGCAAGGTTAAGGGTTCTTAGAACCATGAGAGGGAGTCACCCTTGACATCAACATAATGCCAGATAACTATAATATGTCTCATAGCCAACACATGTACATCGAACCATCGAAATAGGCGATCTCCAATGTAACCATTGCACATTGATAGAGAGAGTTCTTATATTAAATACAGTTATGGTTTAGTTCAAATCTTTTTAGCCTCTTTTAATGCCTTCAAGAATTTACAATGTATTTTATTCATTTTTTAATCTCATAACGTGTTCAGGTCATTCATAAGCATACCATTTCATCTCAAATGCAACATAACACTGCCTATTATATAAATACATTGCATATTTTACCATTCAGAATCTTAAGGACATAATGTAGTCCTAATCTGTTCTTTGCAACACCATGTTAGGATTAAAAATGTAACAGACATTTAACTAATTTACGCATAGCATTTCACCGAAAATGCAAACATGTATTCATAGGCATTGCGGATACATAAGAGCATTTATCTTGTAATGTTTGGGCAACTGAATCTCAGACTACTACTCTCCACCCAACCATAGACAACTGCAACCAAGCTTACTTGCAACTGTCACCCCCAAGCCTAATTGCATAGATTGAGGGGGCTTGTTGAAGGACTGAAACACAAATTACCACCTGGATCAGGGACTCCATAGGACCTCTGTCCTCAATCCCACCAACTACCTATTGTAGTTGACTATGCACAATGAATCTAGAGGTTCACCACCTTCATGCTCAAGAGTAATACCAAGGATTCACCTCATTCCCAAGAAGTCCAGAATCCACTGTAACACCAAAGCATAAAGGCATAAATCTTCAAGAATGACCTTTGTAGATATTAACTCAATATTGGTCTCTTTCCAAGCTGTCCAAGGCTCCAAAGATTATTATCTCAACCTATAGCCTCCAAGGGACCCAAGATGTTATAGGGCTCCAAAGATTCTATCCCAACCCATAGCCTCCTAGGAATCCCAAGCTGTTACAGGCATCCATATATTCCTACTCAACCCACAACCTCCAAGGAACCCAAGCTGTTACAGGGCTCCAAGTATTCTATCTCAACCCACAGCTTCCATGGAACCCAAGCTGTTATAGGGCTCCAAAGACTAGTATCCCAACCCACAGCCTCTTGGGAACTAGAGAACCAATCCCCTTCACTTCTCTTTTCTTTCGTGTTCCCCCCCCTCCTCAACGAGTGAGGGATGATATAATGAATACCACCCCACCCCCCCTGATTGACCTATTTTTTTCCTCTGTTGTTACTTTTCCTTGTTGTGCATGGATTCCCATCCTCATCTTTGTTCCCTTGTCCAATCCAGTCTTCATAAAAAAAATTCTCCTCTTTCCTTGTTAAGGGTCTCAATCACATGGGCTTGTGTACTTTCCTTGCAGCCCATCTTAATTTGAAAGCTAGTCCATTAAGAACATGCACCAACCAAACTTTAATGGTTGTCCCAAATAGTCCAGGTTTCCTACGTAAGGAAACCTTTCTTGCCCTAAGAAAGCCACCTCCTTAGCTCTGGAGATCGTGTCCCAATTTATCCTGATGATGAGTCTGGTTTTAGACTCAAAACGTCGATATAAAAAGATGAACACTGTGGTAAATCCGAACTCTTCTCAAATATCTACATTGTAGTTTTATGAGGAAACCCGGGTTGGGGTTGTTACACATACCACAAAATTTGTTCTCGATATTGACACATCTTGCAATTGAGATTTTTCATCTTATCACCTAGTATCTAATAAGGGGGGAATTGATGGTCATCTACAAGCTTCAAAGATATGTCAAGTGAGCCTGGGCCACAACATGAACTTGCTACATGAGCCTAAAGAAAGAGTTAGCCATACCTAGATTCAGAGTTTTAGCCATAGACGAAGCAATGCCCCGTGAGCATGCATTTGATTGGTGGTCTTCACTAAACCACGACAGGTTGAGACCTCAATGGTTTCTTTTTTTCCAATAATTACGGAGCACTTCCTCTAGCATAAGACTTTAGCTTCTAGCCAGATTTGGAACTGTTCCAAGAACTACATCAAGCATTCTAGGTTGAGGCCTCAATGGCCTCCCTTCTCACAACATTAAAGAGCACTTCCGCTAGCATAAAATTTCAGCTCTAATCAGGTGACCGACTCTATTTCCAAAGTTCTATTTTCATGAAGTGTGGATCAATTACGATCATGAAGCGTGGTCGGTTATGTATAACATGTTAAACATAGTCTTGTTGTGTGAGGTTTTGTCACGCAGTTTCTCTCCAGCTGGTTGGAAAGATGGGTTATGTGGAAATTGTGTAATATATATATATATATATATATATATAATATATATATATATATATATAGTGAAGGGATACTGGATTAAATTGTAAAGTAGTTATTAGGTTACATTGTAAGGTAATGTAGAATTTTGTTCTATGTATAAGGTACATGTTTTTTTACTATTTAATTAACGAAATTATTTACTAAATAAAAATATCAATAATATATATATATATATATATATATTATATATATATATATATATAAAAAATTTAGTTTATTAAATATTATTGGTATTATAATATAGCATAAAAAATTACAATTATTTTTATTTTTATTAGAGAGTTGATTTTATTTAAAAATATTAATAATAAAAAAATATTTCACTTTTAAACATAAATAAAATATTTCCATATTTTTAAAATAAAATATTTCAATATTTTTATTAAATAAGTTGACATCAAGTATGATGGACCTAATAATTTAGTAGAAGTTGGGTCATTTTTTGGGCTTTATTTTGTTTGTTTGATTGTTTATCTATGTAGGTATTGGTGTCTTTTTTATAGTATTTGTTGTTGATTTATTCTTCAATAGAGTTTATTTTCTTGATCTTTGTGTTTTTTTAAGTATTTTATCACACGTATTCTAACGAGGCGGAGGAGTTTCCCGGAAAGTTATAGAAATTCCGATTATATTTAGAGAAAATCCAGCAAGGATTTTTGTAAATCCAAATATATTTGTTAAACTTCAAAATTTTTAGTGTCCTAGACGTTTTTGATGGTTCTTAATCCATTTCCACCATCAAAAACATGATTCAAACGCTGTCTCTACAAGATTTTTTGAATTTTTTTTGCCCGGATTCCAGCCACTTTTGTCCGTCCGGGCAAATTCCTCTGCCTAGTTAGACGACTCCATTTTATCACCCCATTTGTTATTTAGTATTTTTGTTATTTATTTAATAGACCTCAACCCCATATTTTATTGTTGACCTCTTTTATTTATTAAATTTTTTTAATATATATATAGAGTTACATAAAGTTCACCATGTTATTCGAAGTTGATGGTAGCTTGCCTTTTCTTGATGTTCTTATTTCAAAGAAGGATGACAATTCTTTCTCTCATCAAGTTTTTCAAAAGAAAACTCACACATATAAATATCTCCATGCTAGTTCCCATCATTCCTTGCTCAAAAGCTAGGTGTTCTCAACACCTTAGCCACTCGGGCATTATGAGTGTCTGACAATAATCACCTCGAAGATGAAAAAACCCACCTCATAAATGTTTTTAATAAGAATGGTTATAGTAGGTCCCAAGGTCTTAGGGCTTTTCTAAATGTTGAAAAAGGTCGTAAGAATAAGATTGATCACAAGGATTGGTCTTCTAGAGTTCGTCTTCCTTTTACTCAAGGGACAACTGATAAAATCGCTAGGATCTTGAAGAAACATAAGATTCATTCTTCTTCTAGGCCCCTTAACACTATTCAGAGTTCTCTTCATTTTGTTAAGGACCCAGTTAACCCCAAGGATGGGAAGGGTGTTTACATCATTCCCTGTTCATGTGGAACTCCTTATATTGGTGAGACCTGTCGATCAATAAACCAAAGGATTTGTGAACATGTTACGGATATCAAGCATGGAAGGTATCGCTCCTCCGCTTTGGCAGAACATGCAGAAAAAACTAATCATCACATCTGTATTGAAGAGGCGAGGGTCATTACTAGGATTGACCATTTTCATCATTGTAAATTTAAGGAGGTCTTAGAAATTGAAAATAGGCCTATTAATTTGAATAAAGATAAGCGCTGAAGTATCAGCGGATGCTCGATCCCTACTCTCTCTCTCTCTCTCTATATATATATATATATATTATTTTATTTTTTTTAACAATATTATTATAATATCTTTAATCCACCTAATATTTTAATAATATTGTTAATCCACCTAACTATATTATTTATAATATTCTACAATTAGTTATATATTAGTTAATAATTAGGGTTATGAATATCTTTAAAACTTATTAATAATAATAGTTTTTAGAATATTAGATATAATAATGAATCACATAAGTCTAAATTCAAAAATAAAATATATAATTTTATATAAAGAAATAATTTATTTATTTTTTTTTTTTTTTTTGAGTAAGATTAATTCTACTAAAAAGAGGAAAAATATTTACAAAATGACCGAAGTCAGTTCACTGCTCTGATAAGAGCCATCATTCCCAAAAAAAAACACGAAGCCAAGTGCAAAACCCACATCATAGAGACCCATACAACAAAAACAGAGGAAGTCCACAGCCTAGATAACATAGTAAACTTGCCCGAGGTAAGCCAAAACATAACCAAAAAGATAGACCAATGTCGGCGAGAGCAAGCTAATCAGCAGGTGGTTCTTCCACAATTCGACACCAAGTGAATTTTGGCTCATCTGCAACAGGAGCGACGAACTGATCTGAAGGTCCGGGATCTACAGGCAACATCTCTGTATCCTGAGTGCTGCCACCTAGGTCGACCCGAACATGCTGAGGCGCCATTCCAATTCCAAGCTGAATCCCAGGAGGAGGACCAACAACTGCCCCAGAGCCTCCTGTATGAGAGTCTGAGCCCTCCACTTGAGTTGTCTCATAGAAGACCATGGATATGTGGGCGGTAATCCGAGGCTGGTGTAGAGAGCTATTGAAGGAAAAAATGGCAGAGCCTGTCGAGGAGGGAGGCCCACGGGATTGGCTAGAGGCGTGACGCCGCCCGCGCCCGCTACGAGTACCTAGATAACGACCCGTGAACAATTCACTGGTGGGAGTAGGTGAATCCGAAGTAGAGTCAGTCAGAACGCGATGGGGTTGGCCTCTACGGCAACCCATTCTCTGACGAAGACAAGCCATCGAAGAAGGGACAGAAGAAATATTGCAAACAGGCTGCGCAATGGAACCGAGATCCAGCCAGCGTCGAGTGGACCAACGGAGACGTGAAGACCCGGGAGAGAGCTCTCGAATGCGAGGCGTAATCGGGAATTTGCGAGCCACCTTAGACTTGTCCTTCCCAATCTCCCACCCTCCCAACTCAAAGACTGGGCAAAAGACAAGACGGATGAACAGGGGGCCAGAAACTGTGAATGAAATGCTCAAAAGCCACCTACCAAAGCCAAAAGCCCGAACAGAGTCCCAGAAATGATAGACCGACACCAGAACCTCCAGATTGAAACCCAGAACCCTCCAATGGAAAGAGATGAGCCTATGGAGCTGCCCTATGAAGGCCAAACACAACGTTTTAGTCAAAGGCCCAGAACCAACAGAAAGAACCGGAAATTGAACAGAGGCAAGGGGATGAGCCCAGAGCACCAACTCGTAATGCTTCAACACTAACACAGGGCAGTGCCAATCCTTAAGCTGGCCAGACCTTTCTCGAAAAACCCCATTCATAACTGCTACATTGATGATCGCCGTCATCTCTTACGGGTAGCAGCGTGCGGAGGGGGTATCCATTATAGAGGACGCATAGAATGAGCCTGAACCACTTGACGGGGGAGTGTAATGACTCGCATGCCAGGTGCTCTTCCTTTCATCCGCATTTAACACCTCATACAGGATGGGCAGGTGTCGAGCCACCTCGCCCCATCCCAATCCTGTGATGTTGATTGCCGCGTCAGTCACCCGCATCCGAGGAAAGAAATAAAATTATTAAAAATAAAACAAATTTTATATTTATAAAAAACAAATTGTAATTATTTTATTTTTAAAATATTCAACATCTATATTAATTAAATAATTTTTAATTTTAACTTTATATATTTATATATAAAATAAAATATAAATAAAATATTTCATAATATTAAATATATATTTATTAATTAAAAATTATTTCTTTACTGTTAAATAAAATAATTTAAATAAAATGATTTAATACCTGTCAATATTATTATGTATTAGTAATTTCACTCTATTAATTTTTAATATATATAGCATAAAAATATTTCAATATACATATTAAGTAAAATTTTAAAAATTAGTATAGATAGAAATTTACATACATAAAATTGATGTATCTTTTCTTCCAATTTTACTTTCTAGATAATTGTTTTGAATTGGATTGCTGTACATACTTTCTAAAATTAAAATTAAAATAAAAATAATCCATGCTGATACACTCATAGCTACTTCCATCTGATGAGCCCAACTTTCGTTATGATTGCTCTACATACCTCCCAAAGCTAAAGTTAAAATAATCATGCTAACGGACACGTAGCTACTGCCACCGGATAAGCATTAAAACTCACCGCCTTGGCCGGAATCATTCAAACAAAACGTTAATACTGAAACCAAAATGAAAGGCGCTTTCGACCACGGAAGAAGCAATGTCTGGGATTGAATCGCTTCAGTTATCGGTCACCGTCGTCATTATTTTGTGTTGTTCCACCGGTAACATCAAAACGCTGCCTGCCTGGAGCCATGTATTTTTTTCCAGTCTACGCTACCTATACTTGTTGAGGGGGTACGATTATAATTAACAAAATTGCGTGCAGACACGAACAATTCGCTGGCTGGCTATTTCGTTTTCATGCCCACATTTGATGGGCTTAATAGAGAATTTTCTATATATATATTTTAGTTATAAATATTTGTGGACTTATAGTTTTATTATTATTATTAGATTTAATTAAATTACAAAATTTAATAGTTGACATACACTGCGTTAGTGCATTTATGGAATTATAGTTTACAGATATTGGTGGGCTAATTTAGCTATACAAATATTGGTGGCCTAATTTCTTGATGGCTTAAATTGTACATATGATTAAATATTGGTGGCCTAATTTCTTGATGGCTTAAATTGTACATATGATTAAATAAAAGTCTGAAGTAATTTAGCTCTGCAAATTTCTTGATGGCTTAGATTGTACACATGATTAAATAAAAGTCTGAAAAGATTGTCATAGCAGTTGAGATTAGAACATGGACTGTTGATATTTTGTTGTTCAAAATATGTTTTTTATTATAAAGTTAGTATTTTCTCAAGTTATTAGAGCAATATTTAGATGATTGCATAACTTAAATTTATAATTGTAATAAATATTTAACAAAAATAAAATTTTACTATAATATATTAAAAAAATCCCAAAAACATATAACAAATTTCATTTTACCGGGTTACGTAAACGTGTAGTTTAAAGAGGTGAACGAGTTGTCTAGAAAATTATGGAAATTTTGATTATGTTTAAGAAAAAATTTATATAAATTCAAATTATAATTGTTAAACTTCAAAATTTTAGATTAAAAATCTCATTCCAGCTATTATTGACTTAATGTCAATTCCCAGTGTAAAAAATATACTAAATCACAAACTGAAATTTCGCTGTCACAGACTACAAGTTTAAGTGAATCTCTTTGCATCTAGCGAAATGTATTTTGAGTGGAGATAGAAATCGTGCTGCGAATGTTTAACCTGTTTGGCGTAACTTCAACCGTCAAAGTGAAAGGGAATTTGTGCTCTACGTTTGGTTCGATGCGCCACTTTTCACACACATCTGATTGGTCAAAGCTACGGCAAAGGCTCAACCCGCCTTTCAAAAATATTGGGTAACTAGTTTTCATTTGAAAAATTTACATTTTCAAAAATATTGGGTGACTGGTTTTCTTTTGAAAAAATTACATATTTTGAAAATTCAAAGGAGCAAATATTGCTGGCAGGTCTCTCATTTCATTTCAATGTTTTGGGTAGAGCGTTTTTTCCATTATTTAGTTTTCTTAAATAAAATTATGTATAATTTTTAACAATTTTATGATACAATCATACAGTATATAAAATAAATAATATTATGAAATGTTTGTGTTTTAATTTGATTTATATTATATATTTATTTATATTTAATAAATTAATAATTTAATATTATAATTAATATAAGATAATTTAATTTATGGAATTCAAAACTTTTTTACAGTAACATTTAATATATATAGAAGTATTAGAGTATAATTAAGAGAAAGGGTATGTGATAATTTCAAATATGATTTTCTCGAAAGTGATATTATAAAAAAAAAAAAATTATGATTTATTTTAGAAAAATAAATTTATTTTCTAAGTTTAAAATTATATGTGAGTAGTTGGAAAGTTTGTTTCGTAATTATTTGTGTTTCCAAATCAGTTGTGTAGAGAATTTTTAGAGTTTAAGTTAACAGTGTAGCATTACAAATTATGCTAATCATTAATGATAACAAACTAAGTGTTATATAGTAGTTATATGTGCAACTTAGTTTAAATATAGTTAAATTAATGTAAAAATACTGAATTCAAGTTAGTGTTAAAGTTTAGAATCCAATCAATTTAGTTTTTATTGATTGGTAAATTGAGGTATTTCGTTATAAAATTGTAAATAATCAAAACAAAATAATTACAATATTCCATAAAATAATAATCCCACGACACACAAAAAGATCAAAGATTCTCATGTAATGGTTAAAGCTATGCTCTCTTCTAATCTTCCATAAATAATGTTAACTTGGGGGTAAGGAAAAACATTCCTTAAGTAAACATATGGTATACTATTGAAGCATGACTAACTGACAATAAATCAATTACAATAATAAACAAGTGAAAAGATGAAACTAATAATCCTATCTTATGAAATAAGAAAGAAACCTATGTTTTCTTAATAGTATTTTATGAAATAAGAAAGAAACCTATGCTTTCTTAGAACTTTCAGCAAATAATCTATTTTTTCTTTCATCTCCCTTCTAGGGTAAGAAACATTCATTACCTTCTCACTAAGCAATGGAGGATAGATTACTTTTAGCTTGGGTAAGGAACATTTCTTAGCTTCTCACTTAGCAATGAAGGTTATATTATTTTGTCATCTTGTTCAACAACTCATATTTGAGGGTGAAACATTCCTTGGGTGCTTGCTGGATTTTGGAAGGACTTTAGAGTCAAACGATAACAATGGCACTGGATTGTTACTACTTTTGTAGAGGATTTTCAATCTCTTTGTGACGAGCTTAATTCCCTTAAAAACGTATTGATGGGCACTAAGTTTTTGAAGGATGTCTAAGATGGGAGGATCTCCAGTTCAATGTCAAATTGGATACATAGAGTTGAGGAGATTCTAATTGAAGTTGAGTACATTGTGGAGGAATGTTCTTTCACTACAAATTGAAAATTTCATAACCCAATCTTCTAATATAAGATGGAAAATATGATTAAGTGATAAAAAAGAAAACAAGTAACACAAAATGGAATCATCAACAATTATAATATTTATCTTAGGGTTTATATACCTTCAATTTATAATATTTATCTTTTTTTTAATATTATTCCCTTTGGTTTATAATCCATTGGGTTTATTATTCCCCTGGGTTTATAATAACAATCCCTTGGGAATAATATTTTTCATATGGTTTATAATATTAATCTTTGGCTTTAATATAAATCCATTGGGTTTGTAATCATGGTCTACCATGGTCAACCATGGTCCAACTTCACATTGTCACAAAGATTTTCTCAATATGAAAATCAACCAATGTCACATTGTGATAATGATTGTCTCAACATGAAAATCAACCATGGTCAACCATGTTCAAACATCACATTATGACAAAGATGGTCTCTATATGGAAATCAACCCTGGTCAATCATGGCTAATCATCGCTAATCATGATCAATAACCATGGACACATTGTGACAAAGATTGTCTCTTGGTCCAACATGACATTGTGACACCCATGGTCATCTATGGTCAACTATGGTCCAATGTTGCATTGTGACAACGACTGTCTCAATATGAAAATCAACAATGGTCAATCATGACCAACCATTGTCCAACGTTGCATTGTGACAAATGTTGTCTCAATATGAAAATCAATCATGGTTAATCATTTTCCAATGTCACGTTGTGATAGAGATTATGTCAATACGAAAATCAAGCATGGTCAACTTTGAACTTATGATATTTATCCACTGGGTTTAATATTATACCCTTGGGTTTATCATTCACTTGGGTTTATAATATTTATGTGTTAGGGTATATATAATATTATATATATATATATTATATATATATGATTATGATAATAATCACTTGGGTTTATAATTCCTTGGGTTTAGAATTAAGTCTCTTTGGTTTATCAATCTAAGGGTTCATATTCCTAGGGTTTAATATTATTCATAAGGTTTACAGTATTAATCCCTTGGGTTTATAATATCAATTCCCTAGGTATAATATTATTCATAGGGTTTATAGTATTAATCTTTGAGATTAATATAAATCCATTAGGTTTATAATCATGGTCAACCATGGTCCAATGTCACATTGTGACAAATATTTTATCAATATGAAAATCAACCAATGTCGCATTTTGATAATGATTGTCTCAACATGAAAATCAACCATGGTAAACCATGTTTGAACATCCCATTGTGACAAATATTGTCTCTTTATGGAAATTAACCGTGGTCAACCATGGTCAATAACCATAGTCACATGGTGACAAAGATTATCTCTTGGTCCAACGTCACATTGTGACAATCATGGTCATCCATGGTTAATCATTCTCCAATGTTGCATTGTGATAAAGATTGTCTCAATATGAAAATCATATGTTATCAACCATGACCAACCATTGTCCAACGTCACATTGTGACAAATGTTGTCTCAATATGAAAATCAACCACGGTAAACCATAGTCCAACGTCACATTATGACAAAGATTGTGTTAATATGAAAATTAACCATGGTCAACCATTTTTATTTTAGGCTTTATAATATTTATTTTAAGGTTTATGTACCTTGGGTTTATAATACTTATCCGTTGGGTTTTTAGTTTTAATCCCTTAGGATTATTATTCCCTTGGGTTTATAATATCAATCCCTTGGATTTATTAATCTAAGGGTTCATGTTCCTAGGATAGAATATTATTCCTAGGGCTTATAATATTAATCCTAAGGTTTAATATAAATCCCTTTGATTTATTATCATGGTAAACCATGGTCCAATGTCACATTGTGACAAAGATTGTCTCTAGATGAAAAAAAACCATAGTAAACCATGTTCCAACGTTGCATTGCGAGAAAGATTGTCTCAATATGAAAATCAAGGATGGTAAAGCATGGTGAACCATGTTTATTTTAGGGTTTATAATATTTATCTGAGGGTTTTTATAGCTTAGTTTTGTAATATTTATCCCTTTGGTTTAGTATTTTCCCCTTGGGTTTATAATCCCTTGGGATTTTAGTATTAATCCATTGGGGTTATTATTCCCTTGGATTTATAATATCAATCCCTTGGGTTTATCAATGTAAGGGTTCATATTCCTAGGGTATAGTATTATTCATAGTGTTTATAATATTAATCTTTGGGTTCATAATCATGGTCATCCATGGTCCAACGTCGTATTGTGACAAATATTTTCTCAATATGAAAATCAACCAATGTCGCATTGTAACAATGATTGTTTGAATACGAAAATCCAGCATGGTCAACCATGTTGAACATCACATTATGATAAACATTGTCTCAATATAGAAATCAACCCTCGTCAACCATGGTCAACAACCATGATCACATTGAATAGGATTGTCTCTTGATCCAATGTCACATTGGGACAACCATGACCATCCATGGTCAACCATGATCCAACATCGCATAGTGACAGTCTCAATATGAAAATCAACCATGGTCAACCATGGCCAACCATTGTCCAATGTCGCATTGTGACAAATGTTGTCTCAATATGAAAATCAATCATGGACAACCATAGTCTAGCGCCACATTGTGGCAAAGATTGGGTCAATATGAAAATCAACTGTGGTCAGCCATGGTCAACCATGTTTATTTTAAGGGTTTATAATATTTATCTTAAGGTCTATATACCTTGTGTTTATAATATTTATCCCTTGGGTTAATATTATTCCCTTAGGTTTATAATCCCTTGGGGTTTCTAGTTTTAATCCCTTGGGTTTATTATTCCCATGGGCTTATGATATTTATATTAGGGTTTATATACCTTATTTTTATAATACTAATCCCTTGGGCTTAATATTATTTCGTTTGATTTATAATATCCTGGGGTTTTAGAATTAATCCATTAGGTTTATAATAGCAATTCCTTGGGTTTATCAACGTGAGGGTTCATATTCCTAGGGTATAATAGTATTCATAAAGTTTATAATATTAATCTGAGTGTTTAATATAAATCTCTTAGGTTTATAATATTTAATAATAATATTAACCATAACAATATTAGCAATATTCCCAATAATATTAATAATATTAAACATATTTATATTAATAAAATAATATTAATATATAATAATAATAATAATAATAATAATTAATTGCTTATTATTATTAGTTATTGAGTAATTTCTAAGATCTATTACTGTAACAAAATGATACAAAGAGGCTCTGGCCTCTGCAGTGCTTAGCCAAGGTTCATGGCATATTGCAACAAAAACAAAATGTAGACTGCCAGAAGTGGGAAACCAGTCCAATCCAAAATAAATTTGCTGCCCTCGCAGCGGAAACCAACATGAAGACATAGAGCAATATTCTATTGAATTCAGTTTCAAAATTAACTATTTTTCTCAAAAATGCAAAAGTAAACCCATATACTTGATTGCTTGGAACTTGAAACTTGGAGACACGTGATGATTTAGGTGTCATTTGGTGCTGACAAGTGTTCTTCCAGAATTAGACACCTATAGTCATCGAGGTCATCCTCCTCTTTCGGCATCTCACCATTGTCTTCCTTTGCCAAACTTTCTCGATTTTGCTCCATTGCAAAAGGCTCGCCCTGTGTAGTATCTCTCTTTTCTGTAGCGCACGTGGGATGTCCTTCATCGTTGAAACGCTCCTCCTAAAATGTTGCTGTAATGGTGGTCGTGATAATAGGTCGATTCAAAGAGCAATGGTAAGTGAATTGGGTAGAATGGTTGGATTGCTGAGAGCTGAGAGCTGGAGGGGAGATTAGTATCTGAGGGGTAGGTGTGCGAGGGCTGGGAACGAGCAGCGCGAGTGCGGCCTCTGCCACTGCGTTTAACAGGATAACGAGATGAGATGTCATTTGACGAGGGGAAAGAGGAGTTAGAGACCGTTGAGGGTGAAGAACGGAGCGATCTGCCTCTACGACTATCCCTCCTGCTATGCATTCGCTAGTGCAGTCGAGGCATGATGGTGTGAGGAGGAGGGGACTACCTGTAAGAAGTCGGCACTGAGTGAAAATTAGAGGCAGAAGGCTCAGAAGGCCTAGAGGCGAGAGTTAGGTTGCATATTAGGCTTTGAGAGTAATGGTTGCCCTTTCCAAATTCTATGCAGCAGAGAATATTGCATTGCCTGCCTATTGCAGTGCAGGTGCTTGGCTCCACTACAGCTAGGGGGCACTTGCAATTTAGAGGCAGAGGAGTAGAAACAGAGGAAGTGGGCCGAATATTACCTGAGATCTCCATGATGCAGAGCCGAGGCGGGATGGCGCTGGTGAATTGGTTCTAGTGCCGCATTGAATGGCATTTACAAATGTTGTGAGACGGGTTTATTAATACGGGTGGAGCGCTTGAAAGGTATGCTTTTTGAATAGTAATCTTGTTCAAGCTATGCTTGATGTTAAAAGTTATCCCATCTCTCATACTTATGCATGATTGAGAATTTGATGTTTTGTGCAGGGCATAATAGTTGTGTGTTTATTTCCTCCTAAGGGGACATTCATCCTCCAAATGACGACTTATAGAATAAGATAGTTCTTGGACTAGGTAATTTTAGATGTAGACATTTTTTATATATGAATTTCCAAGTGAAATTTATTTATATTTAAATAATATGTGAACATTTATCATGTTACAGGTTTTTATCATCCTCCTGTGGGATGTCACTGTGACAGAAGAGGTCATAGGGAACAAGAGTATGACCAAAATGAAAAATATGAACCTATTTACCCCCATCCTAGATATCTTCTTGAGGAGATTCCATGGGATTAAAAAATGTCCACTCTTACTATTGATTACATGAAGGAGCATTCTATAAGATTGTGGAATGAGCTAGAAAATAGCAATCTCTCTAGCACTATTAGATATTATCTCCAAAGGCTTTTTCATAGTTTGGATAATATCATAGAGGTGTATCATGGAGTTGGAATGATGATTGAGTGTTTTTTTGACATCATACATAGGAGGAGAACACTTGTTATTGGTATACACTCCTTTAACGAAGTAAAAAATAGGTTCACTGTGTTGATTTGGTAGCAAAGTGACAAATTCCAACCATATGACTAGATTCCTCTCTTTTAGAGGACCAATTTTGACTATTGAAGCACTCAATTTGGACAAGGGAAATTTTATTTTGAATTGAATCCCACAATGTCACATTTGATCAGGTCGGCCCTAACAGGAAATTGGACACCCTTGGAGGCCTGTAAATACAAGTGACCACAAGCTCATTTGGATATCACCAATAATATTATTCTTCTCTTATTCATTGATTGGTTCGCACAGGTCTGAGGCTAGGTCAAGGAAGTTGGTTTGTAAAAGTCTGAGATTACAAGGTCTAAAGCTTGAATGTGTGCTACGGTTTTGGTTTCCGACTGCAAGCTTGAAAAGGGTAATTTTCGGCTATAATAGCAGGCAAGCAGGCACATCCGTGTAGTTGGAATATCTCAATCACATGCCCACCTCTTCCTTCACGTGGTTGATCTCTAGGATTGAATTTTGACATTTGAACGTAGTTTACCACAAACAAGAAAAGTTGTATATGATATGGATTGATGTTGGGAACATTTTTCTAGATGTTGTTTGGTTAAATTTGCTAGATAATTTTGTATTGGCTCCTTGTACTCTCTGCTTAACATTTTATAACAATCTAATAGAAGAATAATTGTAAAGGGTTTTCCTTGTATTGGGTTTTTCCTTGGTCATTGACCAAAATATGGTGTCTCTTGTTGATGTGTTGATTGTCACCTTTATCATTGCATTTACTATTATATATTCAATTACTATTTATGATTCAGAAATATTAATTATCGATGAAATATTGTTAATTAATGAATTGAATTGGGCTAAAGTAATTGAAACAACATAAAGAAATATGAAATTTAACATGGTATTAGAGCTAAGGTGAAGGACAAGCCTAGAAGGAGACAAGATTTGAAGCAATCATCTTTGGAAAGTTTAAGGAGCCTATCTAATCAAGTCAATGTGTCTTCCTCTTTCTTCAAGGAACATGATAAGTTGGGTGACTCATCTAACTTTGTTGCATGGGAAATCAGGTTGGAGATCATAACTGATAACAATGATGTTTTGGAATTCAAGAAAAAGTACCTAAGCCTCTAAAAAATGTTTCTGCTATTGCCAAGAACAAGCAAAAGAAAGATGACTTAAAAACAAAGAAAATTATAGCTGATGGTTTAAAAGATAATTTACTTGCATATGTTAGAATTTTGAGGAAGTCTAAGGAAATGTATGATAATATATCTGACATGTATGAAATCAACAATTTTAATGAAATCCTCTCCTTCAAAGATCAATGCAAATATATGAACATGAATAAAGGAGAGTTTTTTTAGTCCTACATTATGAGGATATCTCATCTTAGAGATCAATTGCAAAGAGTTGGGGAAACTGTGTTGGATAGGGAATTGGTGATTATATCCCTTAGAGGTCTCCCTCCCATTTAAGAAACCTTCATTATTGACATATGAAACAACAATACCTTCCCATCATTTGATGATATTGTTGGAAATATCACTCAAGAAGAATCAAGGATGATATCAAGAGGTAAGATTCAAAAGCATGAAGAAGGAGAGCTCACCACATTCATCACTCAAAACAAGAATAAGAAAGGAAAATGAGGTCCATCAAATTCAAGGAAAGCTCCTCCTCAAAGATCAAAGAGAATGAATGATAGAGAGTCATCACACATTAAATGTTGCAATTGTCACAAGAAAAGTCATTATGCTTGAGATTTCCCCTAGAAGAACAAAGGTCCATGCTACAACACTACAAGCAACAATAATAGGCTTTATGATCAAAGAAGAAGAGATGACCGAAGGAATGATCACAATTGAAGAGGTGAAGCAAGTGATCATGAAGAAGATCATCATCCTCAAAAGAAGTAAATATACTCCAAATATGAAAGTAGTGTTGGCAATCAATTTGAATATATTCTTATTTATGCTCTCACTAGTTCCTCTTCTCCTGATCTATGGGATAGTTGGTTGGTTAATAGTGGGGCCACTCATCATTTCTCTGGGCATAAGGAAGTTCTCTCTAATTTGGTAGAGAGGGAATCAAATTTGAAAATTATTATTAGATACAAATCCACTCATCTCATTAAAGGCTTTAGGTTTGTCAAAATTCATTTGAATTCTTGGGAATATGTTTTACTCCATGATGTGATGTATGTGCGAGGATTGAAGAAGAATTTGGTATCAATATATACTTTGGAAGACAAATGGATGAGGGTTTCCCTCATCAAGGGAAATGTCCTTACTTGGCCTATTGGCTCCCATATGAGAGATGAATTTACATTGGGATCGAGTTTTGAAGGACTCTATAGAGTCACTAGTAGACCTTGTTGGGTTGTGTTATATTCTTTCCACGACTAGCCCACGTAGTTAACTAGGGGGTTAGAGGGGGGGCGGAGCCCCCTTCGTTGTGTCGATTGCGTAGCGAGGGGAGTTATAGGGGGTTCTAGGGGTATAGGTAACCCCACTTTATGGGGTTCGAGGTAGCGCCCCGAAAAATTTTGGTTTTGGACCCTATGTTAGGTTGGGTAGACCTACCTATGGTTTTGTGCATGTTTTTCGCACATGGTTTTGGATGCGATGGTTTTAAGTCCATGGTTTTGGACGCGATGGTTTTTGGTCCATGGTATTGGATGCTTTGGCATGTATAAATATGTATTGTAACATTGAAAGGAATAGAATGAAAAATCTAGTAGTCTCGGTTTTGGGATCTAGGGGAAAATCTCTGTGTATGTGTTTTATGTGTAGAAATTTTGAATAATTTAACACATATTCAACAGAGATTATCCTGATCATGTACGATTGCAGAAAACATACACTATACATAAGCTCCTCTACATTGATCATCAATATAGCAGCATCAATAACAATAAAACATCAAGAGCATTCACACATTAACACAGTATGTATACCGGGGAAAGCATCTCGCTAAAAAACCCTAACTATCTGTATATTAATGATTGAGTCATGTAACATTACACAGCATAATACTTCTCACAAGTATCTCCACCTCTGTTACACACAATACATCTCAGATCTGAATCAATCACTGGCTCAAATCTCCTTCCGCTGCTCAATACCTGCACAAGAACCGGTGATAATACCAAGGCAGCCACGTCTTTCCTTGGCTAAATCATGTATTCACAAGCTACAATACGTGCAAACTCATTGGCATACTCAATCCCCTGATTTGTGCAAGATATGGTGCACAACTATAGTCACAACTGATAGCAATCTGATTCTCTAACACCTGTCCCTGCTGAACTGAACATGCACTGACATGCAACTGAGTTAACTCATGTATTCATTAGTTGTATTATGAGTTAATAACTTGTGAATTAATTAATAACTAATTCACCCAACTCATCTCTAGTCTATTTTCCAGTTAGACTAAATACAACCAGTTTAACAAAGCTAAACTGAACACAACTCCATCAACTGCACCTCCAGTCCACTAAACTCAGCTCACTTGAGTTCTAACTGAAGTCATGCATGCAAATATTCAACTAACCCATAAGAACCACGTATTTCCTTCATGCAATTGCATGTGCCACATCCGTAGCTCGAACTGAAGTGCTCCAAGAGAATAAGACAAAGTTTATAGTCCAAATATTATTGTGAGAGAATAATATTTGACTTTTCTATTTTTGACAGCTAGTCTAAAAATAGACTTGATCACTCACACTTTCATCAAAAATAGAAGTCCATCTATTTTTCCAACTTGATCAATCATCCATATACAGCAAACTGCAATCCATAGACATGATCCATATGTCTAAAAATAGACATAGTCTAAAAATAGACTTGCGCCAAAAATAGCCTGCGGGCCCACTTAGTGAAGGCGACTCCTTTCCACTAAGCTCCATCATCTTGTTGCATTCTCAACAAGCATTCCTTGTTGCACACTTTTCAACAATGACAACCAAGGACATTACATCTTCATCCCAGGCATAGTGGGGAAACCAAAATAGGCCGTTACATGACCTTGACACCATAAAATAGATACATGACATAGAGACGAAATATCTAGAGCAAGACTTATGAAAGTCACCAATAATTGATAGCAGCAACATCTGTCAATCACCATTCAGATCAGCAACCATGCTTTCCTTCTGTTCTCCGTCTGCAATTGTTCCACGTGAAACTAACAACAGCTGTGAGCTAGAACCAAAAGCTTCTAAGGTAATGGCAACAATGCATCATTAGAAGTTTATCTGCTCCCCTTGAACCTGTGCCAGATGGTCTCCGTCAGACCCAAATTATACTAACCTCAACCAGAGCCTGTCCCTACAAATATCCATCAAACCTCCATATATGCGACTGTCTCTACACAAACAGGCATATGTACGCAGATCCTCCTCAGGAAACTCGCGTACACCCATTTTTCTCTGAAGTTGACAAGATTTAACAACAAGATGATGCATTAAATACTCCCAGCTTCTGTCTGAGATATTCAAAAGTTTCCCTGGGTAGTGGTTTGGTGAGAATATTAGCAACTTATTCCTTAGAAGGAAGATACTCCAATTTGACCTTTTGTTCCAACACTTGTTCCTGGAGAAAGTGATACTTGATCGGTATGTGCTTGGTCTTTGAATGCATGACGGGGTTCTTTGAAATGCTGATTGCACTTGTATTATCACATAAGATGGAGATAGGTGGTGTACAAGTGATTTGAAAATCCTGCAAGATCTGCGTAATCCAAAGAAGTTGAGTGCAACAAGATGCCGCAGCCACATATTCTGCTTCAGTTGTAGATAAAGCAATCGAACTCTGTTTCTTGCTGAACCAAGATACCAATCTGGAACCCATAAAGAATGCACCACCGCTTGTGCTCTTTCTGTCATCCACGCTTCCAGCCCAATCTACATCTGTATAAGCATGAAGAGTGAGATCTGTATCTCTAGGATACCATAAGCCATAGTTTTGAGTTCTTTGAAGATACTTGAAAATTCTCTTTACTGCTTGAAGATGAGTTTCCTTAGGATTTGCCTGAAATCTTCCAACTATTCCCACTGCATGCATGATGTCTGGTCGGGTACCTATCAAATAAAGTAGACTTCCAATCACGGATCTATAGGTTGGTTGATGCACTGCTGCTGATTCATCATTTGCACTGAGACTTCATCCTGTAACCATAGGGGTACAGGCTGGTTTTGAATCTTCCATGCCATACTTCTTCAGAATCTGCTTGAGGTACTTGGTTTGAGACAAGAAGATACCACCTTCATTTTGTTGGATTTGCAATCCAAGAAAGTATGTCAGTTCCCCAAGCAAAGACATTTCAAATTCTTTCTACATCACCAAGGCAAAGCTTTGACTCATAGCTTCTTCATTGCTGCCAAAGATAATATCATCTACATACACAACAAGTATTAGCAATTTGTCATTTTCAATTTTTATATAAAGATTGCTATCTGCGGATCCTTTTGAAAATCCTTATTGATGAAGATATTTGTCCAAACGATAGTACCAAGCCCTTGGAGCCTGTTTAAGACCATAGAGAGCCTTTTTTAATATGCATACAAGATTTGGATCATTCCCAAGAATGAACCCATCTGGTTGCTCCATGTACACTTCTTCTTCTAAGTCTCCATTCAGAAAATCTGATTTCACGTCCATTTGAAATACTTTGAACTTCTGAATGCTTGAGAGAGCAAAGAACATTTGGATGGCCTCAAGTCTAGCAACAGGAGCAAAAGTTTCTTCAAAGTTTATTCCTTCTTGTTGAGCATACCCTTTACAAACAAGTTTGGCCTTGTTTCTAATAATAACTTCCCCATTCTCATTCAACTTGTTCTTGAAGATCCATTTTGTCCCTATGACATTCTTATCTTTTGGTCTAGGAACCAACTCCCAAGTGTTGTTCTTTTCAATCTGCTCGAGTTCTTCATCCATTGCCTTGACCCAACATTCATCTTTGCATGCCTCTTTTACATTTTGTGGCTCAATGGAGGAGAAAAATGCCAAATCGATTGAGGCTTCTGCAATTGTTCTTCTAGTTTGTACACCTGCTTCTTTCTGCCCCAAAATCTGAGATTCTGGATGATTCTTCTGAATGTACCTAGAAGGAGTCTTCTCTTCTATCCTGATCTGTTACTCTGGTGCCTCTTGAGGTCCATCTTCATCATCTGTCTGATTTGGAGAATAATCTTCATCCTCTTCGATATCTTCATGATTTACTTGCCTAGGGATGTATGCTTTTTCATCAACCACTACATCAATGTTGTCAACAATTTTTCCAAGTCTTTTATTATAACACCTATATGCTTTGCTGTAGGGAGGATATCCAAGAAGAATGCCTTCATCTGCTCTAGGTTCAAGTTTGCCAAGCAGTTCATCAGTATTCTTAATATAGCATTTGCTCCCAAATATTTTGAAATGCTTTATCGAAGGAGTCTCACCATACAAGAGCTCATGCGGAGTTTGAGTGTTGTTCACTCGGACATTTGTTTTGTTGAGAATAACAACCGTAGCATATGCAGCTTCACCCCATAAGGTTGCGGGAGTTCTAGATTCATCAAGCATAGCACGAGCCATTTGTTGGACTATTCTGTTCATCCTTTCCACCACTCCATTTTGCTGAGGAGTCCTAGCTGTAGATAATTCCCTTCTTATTCCATGTTCTTCACAGAAATTGATAAATTATTTTGAGGTAAACTCCCAAACTCTGTCAAACCTGAGGCACTTAATTTTGTAATCCGATTCATTCTCAACCAAGGCTTTGAAGGATTTGAATTTTTCGAATGCTTCGTCCTTGTGCTTCATAAGTCCTAACCAAACCATCATGGAGAAGTCGTCAATGAATAATATAAGGTATTCTTCTCCTCGAGGTGAGCTTGTCCTGAATGGACCGCATACATCTGTATGAACTAGCTCAAGAGGCCTACTGGCTGATCCTTCCTTCTTAGGGAAGTTATTTTTGGTTTTCTTCCCAAACTGACATGATTTGCATATGGTGTTGTCTGGAATTTTGATGTTTGGAAGACCACGAACTACCTGGTATTTTCATGCTTTCCTGATTTGTGAAAAGCTTAGATGCCCCAACCTCTAGCGCCATAACCAGTGTTCATCATTCTTGCTCAAATAACATTGTTGTTCTCCTTCTTCAAATATGTATAGATTATTTGGAGTTCTTTTGCCTTTGATAATAATTTTTCCTGTATCAAGATCACGAACACTACACCCATCTGATCGAAATATCACCTCGGTTCCATTGTCGCACATCCGACTGACACTCAAAAGATTATGCTTCAAGCCATCAACATATAAAAAATTTCTAGCTTTGACCTATTCTTTCAACTGAGCAATGCCTTTTCCTTTTATGGCTGCAGGGGTATCATTTCCAAAAGAAACTTTCTTTCCCTTTTCTAAAGCAGTATATGATTCAAGTTTTTCTTTATCACCTGTCATATGCTTCGAACATCCGCTGTCGATGTACCATTGATTTTCCTATCCTTCTACATATAAAGCTATCCCACATCTTTCTGGTTGCGGTTCCTTGATTCTCCATGTTTTGGCACTTGAGGTTTGTTCCTTCTGAGTTGTCTTCCAAAACCTGCTCCTGCATTCATAATATTCATGACCAAAATTATTACAAATAGAACATTCAATTTCACTTTCAAGGGAGGAACAATTGTTATAGGTCCTCTTCGTGATTACAGACATACTTCTTTGTTTTTTAGCTTTTCTAGTCATGATTGTCTTATAGGCAACACAGTGAGCTGCTTTGTGACCAAAGTTATGGCAAGAGAAACATTGGCCATAGAAGAAATTCCTGCCACTATCATCCAACCGATTGTAGTTTCTACTGCCATCCATCCTTGAAGAAAATTGGGAAGATTTTACCTGTGGCTGGTTGTAGCCTGTGTTTTTCCTTAAGGTAGCATGCCCCCGATTTTCTTAATAGTATTTGTTCATCCTTGAGGAAGAATGTCCCTGATTTACCTGATGATTTCTATTAGGCCTTTGCTCACTCCTTCTTGCTGCATCAAGATAAATTTTGGAGGTGGAATCTTGAGATGTTTCTCCATTATACCTCAAGCCTGTCTTGATTAGAGGGAAACGTTGCACACTGATAATTTCATCCAGAGTTTCAGATCCTTTAACAAATTTAAGATTAAGGGCCTTTGTTTTCTCAATTTCTTTTCTAATGCCAACAATTTCACACTCTAACTTCTCAAGAGATTTTTCCTTTTCATCAAGTTGAATTTGCAGAGTATCAATGATCCTATTCTTTTCTTCTAAACATGTTTTGAGTCTAGTAATCTCTTCATAAAAGTCATCCACATCTATAGCATCCATGTACTCATCATCTTCAAAGGCCATTAAAAGTTTACAGTGATTACCTCGTTCATCTTCATCGCTATTTGATAGTCCATCACTATCTTCATGAGTGTAATAGCTTTTCTTGTTTGCATTCTGTTTCTTGTTCCATCTAACAGGTTCCTTCCCCTTATCCTTGTGAGGACATTTGGCAGCATAGTGATCTACTCTTCCACAAGCAAAGCATTTGCAAGGTAACTTACCTCGGAATCGTCTAGCACCCCGTTGAAGATTTTTGAAAAAAATTGATTCTTCTTCTTCATCTGATATGTGTCTTGACTCATAGTAGTCTCCTTTGCCAGAAGCCTTGAAGGTAGCTTCTCTCCTATCTGATGGTCCTCCTTTCATCATTTCATAAGCTGTTAAAATTCCATGCAGCTGTGACATTTTAAGGTTTTGAAGATTCTCCTTTTCTTCTATTGCAGAAACTTTAGATTCAAACCCAGGGGACAAAGATCTTAGGACTTTTTCAACCACAACAGCTTCTTTTACTTCTTCACCCAAATTTTTCATACAATTAACAATCTCATCTACATGTAGAAAATAGTTAGCCACACTTTCATCATTGTACATCCTGAGATTTTCATACTGAATTCTGAGGGTTTGAAGTTTTGCTCGTTTTACCCGATCATCTCCTTCATAGCTTAGAACAATCTTGTCCCATATTTCCTTTGTGGATTTATACTGCATAACTTTGACAAATTCTGATTGCGATAGACATCCCAATAGAGTATTGACTGCCTTTGCATTTGTTTCATATTTCTTCTTCTCAGCCGGATCTGTAGGAGTTGCTGATGGAAAAGTATACCATGTATCTATGATATCCTAGACTTCAGTACCAAGAGATTGAAGATAGGCAGTAACTCTTACCTTCCAATATACGAAATTTGTCCCATCAAAAACCGGTGGCCTGATTGATGGTTCCCTCTCGTAGTTGCTCATGATGAAAGATCTGCCTTCAAGTGATCAAGCTTCTTCAGAAGGACCTGCTATGATACCAATTGTTGAAAATAATACTGAGAGGGGGGGGTGAATCAATATTATCTAATTCTTTTCAATATGCCTTCCTTAGTTTATTGATCATTAACTTGTATATAATGATGAGAATGAAACAAGAAAAACAGATAGTCACACCAAAGAACACCAGATATAAGGTGGAAACCTAGTGTGGGTGAAAACCACCTGTTGCAATATGTCTCTATCTTCTTTCAATTAGAAACTTCTCTTATAGTGATTTTGTACTAGTGCAGTCCTTTACCAGTACGCAGGCTGCAACCTGCAGAGAGCTACAACTCTCTCTCGTTTTCGAGTCTCTCCTAGAAGGGAGCTACAACCCCCTTAGCTCTTTTACTTCTTTAAGGACCACGTTTCATTAATTTCCAAACTAGATCCATGAACATCAAATAATCATCAAGTACATGTAAATCACCCAATCTCCTTAATGAACCAATGAATCACCCGACTCTTCATAATGCTGTAAACAGAAAAGTAATACCAGAAATCTAAACCCAAAACTCTGCTACAAAAAGACAATCAATAAATGTTTCAAGATAAGACTGCAACTTCACCAACAAGGGCTTGCGTATATCCACAGCTCTTCTGAGACTGAACTATGTTGATCTGCTCTGGTTGTTCTTCTGCTCTGCGTACTTTTCTTAACATCCTCACCTTTACTTCCGACTTACAGCATACATCTGCACCGTGCCTTCTTCTTGCTTGTGTACCTCGCACTTCGCCCTTTTCTGTGCTGCGTGCACCCTGCACTGTGCGTTCTCCTGCGCTGCGTACCCCGCACTGCACCTTTGGCTTCACAGCGTACTCTCGCATTGGGCCTTTTACTGAGCTGCGTATCCCCGCAGTGCGCCTTCGAATCACCTGCGGACTTCTGGTTAGGGCCAAATTTACAGTCCTCCATTGTGCCACAGTCAGTCAGATCCACAAATCTATTCATGCGCCCGAGAGATCACGACATGTCAATAGATTCACCTTGAGTTATTTCCTTGATTTAGATCTAGCTTTTAAAATCAATCACCCAAAATTTCAGATCTTAAGATATTCAAATTTCACAAGTGTGTGGCTAAGAGATCTCCTTTCCTTTTTATAGGCAACCCTTTCTCAATACCATGGTCCAAAACCATAATAACACAATACCATGAACCCAATACTTGGGATCAATAATTTTGGATGCAATACCACGGAACAAAACCATTCGATCAAAAATTGTTGGACTAATACCATGAACCATTAATGAAGATTCCCACGTGCATGCGCTTTTCTACATTGGAGAGAGTGAAACTGGGGTCCGAACCTTATGAGCGTATCACCTGCGTGCATGTACGCACTGCTTGGTCGGCATACCTGTGGGTCCGCAGCTTATACTAGGATTACCTGCGGGTATCTTAATTTCCATGATTTTGAGTAACTGAACTGAGATCTGCTACAAGAGTGAGTTGCCATCAAGTACAACACCTGTACCATAGAGCCAAACCAGAAACATAATGCCAACACCTACAACACCCCACTGTATCCTATTCGGCCTGGAATTACTTTTTGAGGCACCATCAAAATTGATTTTAACGCAACTGTCTCGGGGTCTAAGGAAGATCGATGGAGATGCTGTGTGAGGATCCCTTGTATTAGAGGAAAAAGGATGAATCATTGTCTGGGAAAGGTTAAGAGAGAGGAGGATCCTTGATTCCCGAGGATCTACGTGCCAATCATCTAGGTCCCATTTTTTAGAGAGGATGGTTTCCCTTATGTTCTCCTTCACCTACGAGTAGATTAGAGAGCTCGAAGGAGCCTGACGATGAAATATTGCTCGATTACAGCATTTTCATGCATTCCAAAGGTTAAAGTCCAATGTCAAACACCATGCTTTATTAAGAATGGGGTTTTTAAATCTGTGGGTTTACAAGCCTTTTATAGTTTACCTGATATCCTCTGGATGATAGCCAAAGGGGCTCAAAAGAGTGGTGATCATGTCCCATACTTCTCGAGCAATTAGGTAGGTGTTCAATAGTTTTTTTATTGTCTGCTCATTGTTCTCATACAGGGAGCACCTAAATGGCCGACCCGAGTATCCCTATTTCAAAAATCTATCCCATGTCAGGATCTTCTTATGCCCCACTAAGTAGAGGAAGTGTGCTAATTTTGGCCAAAGTTTTATTGCCCATACTTTGCTCCATATTATCCTTCTAGGGTTTTCAAGAGAATTGTCTTTTATGATGTAAGCTTCTTGAAGAGAGAAATTTTCAGCAGTTGAATATCCCCATCTTAATTTGTCAGAGAACTCCAAGGAATTCTGCACTGGTGAAGCTATTCAGAGAGGTGATCCTAGTCTTCTCTTGATATTTGCACTTTTTAGTCCATCTTAGTTTTCCAGTGCCTCCAACTTTGTTCAGTTTAATTTATAGCCCAATAGTCACCTACTCGACCTATACTTTGGTCTTGGAGGAGGATGTTGAGGTCTTGCAGTGTCGAATACTGATCAAGATAGCGGAGATGCTACCATGAGTGTTCCCAGAATAAGGTATATTGGCCATTTTTTATTTCCTTGAAGATGTGATATTGAATAAGGTAACTGTTGTGGTTGGCCATGTTCCATATCACTGATCTTGATGGGAAGGAGGGGTCTCTTAAGAGTACCTCTTTAGATTTTCCATGTCCATACTTTTGAGTCCAGATATATTTCCATTACTTAGCTCCCCGTAGGATCCATCTCCACCAGATATTTTCCCCAAGGACCGCATTTAGATCTTTTGGTTCTTGCAGCTCTAAACCTTCGAGAACTTTGGGGAGACACAACTTTCTTTGAGCTATGAGAGCCATTTTCATTCCAAAGATGAACCATTCCATAAGAACTTGTTGAATATAGTTGTCAAATCCTTGTAGATACTTTTTAGCGTAGGAAGAGTTGATAATTGATAGAGAGGGATCACTTGCAAGACCACTTTTAGTAGAGTAGCCCATCCTACCAGTTTCAGGACACTTAAGGTCTAGTTTGATAAAAATTTTGAAATTTTTTTAGCATAATTACTTCCAAGGAGCGATGCAAAGTCGATTTTCCATGGGGGGGAACCCCAAGGTATTTTGACAAGATAGATATGATAGTGAATCCTAAGACCTTTGGAAGAATGGCTTGAGCATGGCAACGGGTAAAAAATGAATACTAGACTTGTCTTTGTTAAGGAGCATACCTGAGGCCACCTAGAATTCAGCAAGGATACCATCAATTTGGAGAGCTTCCTGTATAGTGGCTTCAACGTATAATAGATTATCGTTTACAAAATACTGATGAGTCATGGTGAGATTGGTCCCTCATAGGTGAAGGCCTCGTAGAGAACTGCTACTTTTGACTGTTGTGATCAACCTGCTCAGGCCCTCAACCATGATGATAAAGAGGAAAGGTGAGATCAGATCACCCTAATGGAGACCCCTACAAGATATGATGGTGGTAGATGGGGAACCATTCACCAGAATGGCAAATAAACGGGTAGAGATCAATGGTTTGATCTAGCATACCCAATCATCAAAGAATCCAAAAGCCTGTATAATTTCCAAGAGTTAAGACTAGATTAATTTGTCATAAGCCTTTGACAAGTCCATCTCAAGAAACATTCCCTTCTTCTTATGGATCTTAAGGGAGTGGATGGCTTCATGGGCTATATCTATTCCATCCAAAATTTGTCATCCTTCTACAAAACCCAACTACTCTTGGCTAATGATGTGGTGGAGGATGGGCTTTAACCACCAAACCTGAATGGAAGAGAGAATATTGTAAATCATGTTGCTGAGGGCTATGGGTCTAAAGCTACTAGGGGAGTTGGCCTCTTTGAATTTAGTAATAAATTTTAAGAAAGTAGCACTGAGACCTGACTAGACCTGCTTGAGCTGATGGGATTCCTCCACCATCACCATAATATTTAGCCCTAGAAATGTCCAGTAAGCCTTGAAAAATTTAGGGGTGAAACTATCAAGCATGGGCACTTAGTTGGAGGGAATATACTTGACCACTTCTTCCACTTCCTGAAAAGATATTCATCTGAGTAAGGTCTCATTTTGATCTGGCATTACTATAGAGGGAATATGTCGTGTTACATTTTCAATGTCTTCTGATCTCTATGCCATTCTTCAACCAAAAACAAGGAATAGAAATAGGTCAATTATCTCTCCATATCTTCATGGAGCTCCAGGCGTGTACCCTTGATCGAAATTAACGAAGTGATTCGGTTGTGGTGATGGTGGCTTGTCATAGATCGATACAAAAATTTCGAATTATTCTCTTCCTCCCTGATCCATTAAATCTGTGATTTCTACTTCCACAAAGCTTCTTCCTAGATTCTTTGTTCCTCCAGCTTCAACATACGGCATCCTTCTTCAAATACCAGTTCCTCAGAGCCTCCTTCACAAACTATTGGCATCTAAATTGTCTCCATCTAGTCCTTAGGTTTGTGTTTCTTTGCAAATATGTCTCCAAGCTCCTCATGACTCCAGACTTTAAATTTTTCCTTCAAGGCCTTTAGTTTCCTCTTAAATGTCTACATGCAAAAGCCTGTGGGAACATCTAAAGTCTGCCACCATTCTTGAAGCTTTCCCACAAAAAAATGGATGTAACAAGAAAAATCTTCAAAGTGCAAAGGATTATTTTTGGGACGGGTATAAGAAGTCAGATTAAGACAAATAAGCCAATGATCTGACCCCATAGAAGTAAGAATGGAAAATTCAATTGCCTAGTCTCTCAAAATAAGATACTGTGACAAAAGTAAGCGATCTAGATGAAAGGCCAGCTTGTGTTGTCCTTTGCACTAGTCATTCCATGTGTGGAGTCTCGTTTTGATGTTTACGTCTGCCAGGTGAAGATTCTTGATCAGCTCATTAATAACCTAGAGGTTGGGTCAAGTATTTTGATTTCACCGTTTCTTTTCCTCTAGATTCTGGATTATGTTGAAGTCCCCTCCAATGATCTAGTTTCGAATAGTTTGATGAAGGTTGGGGGCTTTAATATTCTTTAAAAATAGTTCCTTGTCCTAGGGGACAAAAGGTCAATAGACGATGGTCAAACAAAATCAATATTTTGAGTCCATAAGCTGGAAATTGCCTAAAATGGAGAAATGCAAGCTGGTCCAATCTTTGAAGATTACTTAACTCAAATTCCATAGGATTGTGATTCCACCTATCGAAACTATGGAATATATCATCATTACACCACTATGCTTCCAGCAATGCCGGCTTGCCTCCATTATTTTTCCTACCATCATCTTGATTTCTTATAGTAACACTATATCTAAATTATAGTTATTCATGCTTTCTTTGAGAGAGCAGAGCTCACATTTAGTATTTAAGACCCAAATGTTCTAGGATACTAAGCTCATTGGGAAGGAGGGAGCAATCTAGGAAAATAATCTGTCTATTGTCCCATCTAGCCCGAGTTCAGTAGAAGTTCACCTACTTCTCTAATTACTTCCTTTGTTGTATTCCCTCCCTTATTTCCTTTCGTTAGGGCACCCAGAGCTGGGAGAGTAATGGCTAAATGACCACCTTATTTCGTTGGTGATTTTGGATCAAATTCTTGCTTCGTAGATCTAACACTCCATTGATTCAAAATATGGCCAAAGTGATTCAACTCGTTTGTAGGAATATCTTTGATATCCAATTTGATCCATATTTTGAAGATGTCTCACCTTTTCCACTCTTCTGGTCCAAGTCTATTGTGTTTCTCCTCTGTCTCTACAACTATGTTATTTTAATTCAAGATTTCCTTAAGTCTACGATCATTCGCTATGGTTTCTATCATTTTCCTCTTGGATACAAGTTTATCCCCTCGGTGGGAGATGAGCTTGCCCACATCGATGGCTTGGAGCAGTTGTTGGGGTTGATTTTGGACTTTGATTGGATGTTCCTCCTCTTTCTCATTAGTTTCCAATATTGCAAAATTGTTTGCATCCCCAGGGCTAGGGATTTTTGCATGGGTTGAGGCATAGTTTCATATCGTAGCTATAGAGGCCTTAATGAGGTGGGGCATGCATTTGGGTTTACTATTTGAGCTCTAGTGGGTTAATTCCTCCTTCTGCCAACATGTTGAAACCCTTCTTTGTCTCTTTTCTATGTGATCTAGTGAGCTTCTTTAGCAGTGGTGATTGGGAAATCTCAAAACAGATGGCCATATTCATGGAATCACAGACATTTAAATGGAGCGTTCTCATAATTCAGGAGTTGGGTCCATATGGAGTCATCATAGACCAGATCTATGGATTCTAAGAGTGGTTAGATGTTCATGTGCACATATTTGTAGGCATATTCTACATGCCTTCTCCTCTTCGTTATTTCTGGTACTTTCACAAATTATCCAATAGAATTTCTAATCCCTTCAAATATGTCTAGTTCATAGAAATCATTTGGGCAAGAGTATAGCCTAACGTAGACTAGTGCCTCCTGGAATTATTCCTTGTCAGGATTATAACATTCCTCCCAATAATGTAGGAACAAACCTGCACTACTCATGAAGTATGGCCCATTCTCAAAGATGTGTTTTCTATCCTCCAAGTCCTCAAAGATCACTATGAAGAACCCTTTGGCTATGAGATAGAGTTCAATCTACCCCTAGGGAGCCCATTTATTCTAGATCCACTACAAGATATCTTGTTCCCGAGGCCAAATTCCCATAAACATACAAATCATGGCATGATCCTTCATGTATTATTGCGACTACTCTAGATGATTGTTCGGAACAAAAAACTTGGGGTTTTTTACTGCTTTTGTAAGGTAGCAATTCCCGCCCCCCGCTTTCAGCCTAGCACTGCACCCCCACAAATGGGGTTTTCGTGGTCATAAAAGTTTAAGAAGCTGCTCCTAGCGATGGATTGGTGCCTTGGATGAATGGAGTATGATTGATAGTATCCTTGAAGGAGGGAGGCCCATTTCAGTTTAGCGAGGGGCCACTCATATGGAAGACACCTCACTGCACTAGATTAGGGAGGACTGTTACTGCCATATGGTGTTAGTCAAGCAGTCTAGCCAATTGTGGCCAGCATGAAGGGTTTTATAGAAAAACGACCTAGATCTAATAGAGCACTATCTCAAATGCTTAGATCCCTGGCATGAAAAATAATTTACACAACTTGATCATACACACTAAATGGACTATAACTACAATACCTTGAAGAAGAAAAATGAAACTAAACTGATTAGCACTAGAATATGTCAAGAAATATTTGGTGTTCTCTCTAATCATATACCAATAATTATCTGTAATAAAACTACAAGTACCTTCATAAAATATTCTCTGATATCCATATCCACAAAGAAACTACACTGACTATAAAGATTGTGCACTTCAACAACATTAAAGCAACATGCATGAACCATTAATTACTTAACTACCGAATGTGTAGTAGAAAGCATTTCATCAAATTAGTTACTTTAGGAACTGTTGTAATGTTCCCGGTATTTTATTTCTCTACACTAATTTTTAACTCATCTTCAAGAGTCATTACAATCTGTAAAGCATCAAGAGATTCAACAACATATTATAAAATGTGGATTCAAGAGTCAAATATTTATCAGTTGATAATGCTACAATATTGGATACTCTACTAAGTTTATTTTTCTTGGACACAAAATTTACTTTCAAGGTACTAAATGTGCATTGAAATCATTGAAATGATGGAAAATAAAATATTTGATGCTTAAATGATAATGTCTTCAATCTAGAGAATCTATGATAATCTTTTTTTGCATGATTAAATATATATTATATATATATATAATATATTTAATATATTATAATATATACAGTAAATTCTACCAATTACTGAACTAAAATACGCAGTAATGATACCTTTGACCTTAACACAAATAAACAAGAAGGATGTGGTTTGTTTCAAGAACAACAAAAATAATTTTTTTTAAGGGTATGATTGAATTAAAGAAAGAGGTCAAGGTATCAATAGAAAACACAACAAATTATAGCTTGGGATGGTCTGCATAACTTGCAAGAGTCATTATACTGAAACATTTGACACAATGACCATGATGGTGTCATTGCACCTTAAACTAATACACTCTTTATTCCATGAATACTTGGTAAAGTGTTACTCTTTATTCCTGGTAAAAGACATGGTTGCAACACCCTCAACATGATGATATAAGGTGCAAAAAATGGCTATTCATAGAGCTTGAGGATGCAAAGCACACTTGATTTTATAGTGACATAAGGTGTAAATTCAACATTCCCTGTGGATTCAATAGGGCACAAAATCTCTTGTTGTAGAGAATATAACATATCTAGAAGATCAATAGAGATGAAAAACCAAAGTATGAGGAAGATTTTGTAGATGTACAAATATCACAAACCAAAATAATATATGTCCTCCTAGCTCGGTGATGCAATAGTTTGATTATAACACTTCTCCTTGAAATGGCCAATTACCTCATGGTAACCTTCCCTTGTAGTAGCTTCTAGATATGTCGAAGAGCTAGATGTGGAGTTATTGAGACAAGATTGAATCACAAAAACTACAACACCTCCATTGACATAATCATTGATGGCAAAGAAAACACCAAGAACTTATAGATATCAATTATCAACCTCCAATCTATTGGAAAAAATATTTTTTTAGGAATTTTTGGTTATTTAGTAAGAGAAGAACATGAGAAATAGTTCAAATCCCTACAACTAGACTTTTCCCTAGCCACTGTTATTGTACTAGGAATTCACTTAGCTTGTTAACTAAACTATTTCATGTTGGAACCATTCATGCGAGCTTCTATGTAATGCACTCAAAAAAATAATAGGTAAGAAGTTTTAATAATCTCCCATGCTCTGACAAAGTTTAAATTGAAATGCTATTTGTAGGGTAAAGTGAAAGTCGACAAAAATATAGGTGCGACATACAAATTATTTGATACCACCGTTGGAGCTCACAAAAATAGAATATAGATTTAGGATAAACGTGAGATGCATTGTAATCCATATGATATACATTAACATAGTTTAATTGACTCTTCTAATGACTATTGGCCTTCACCTTCGTCTCAAGTGAATGTGGTAAAGTGACATAACCCAAAATATTAAATTTCCAACACATCACAGGCAAGTTTAAATTATTTTAAATTTCAAAAATGATCAAATTTTGTGAAATGGAAGTGTTTTCTTATGTTATCCATGATTAATAAAGAGAATGAGTTGAAAAAAAGTGAAATTTGTAAAATTTGTTGGACAATTGACATTTTCGGGATGGCTTATGGTACTTCGTATGTTGGCATCGATGTCAACCGAACTTGCTTTGAGTCAAATAGTTTGCAAGGATTTCTTAGGAGACATGTAGGCTTAAGATTACATCAGATATTGTCCATTATAAATTTATCTTAAATATAATTCTAGCGGTATATGTAAATCAACAAATGGCATCCCAGATCAAAAGTTATGGACTGCTAAAGTGAGGGTCTTGAAGTCCTAAGCAGGGTGAAATATTGGGATCCAAAAATTTGGAGGTCATCAGATTGGAAGGGATAAATATGGGAGGTTGGAGGCTTAGGACCTCGATGGTCTATTTAAAGGAGACTGAAAATGGAATGAAGACCTAATACCTCAAAGGGAGGGTAATATCAGAAGTAGGCCAGAACCTCGGCAAGACAGGACACATGGCAACATATCAAGACTTTAGAGCATAGGGCTACCAAAACCTTGGAACCTAGTAAGTATTTATAAATTGTATTTCCCTTGAAGCAACGATGTTTATGAAAGAGAGGAACTAGAAAGGAATTTGGTGAAAAACAAAGGACCAAGAAGACCATTTCTCTCCCCTCTAGTCACACACAGGGAAGCAACTGATTGGCTCCTCAGGATTTGATAAGGTAGATGATGTTAGAATGATGTAACTGTATGACAGACACGTGACAGTCATATTTGAAAACTTTGGTGGTCTAATGGGGAAAGCATGGGTGATATGTGTCTCCAGTAATTAGGTGTCGCATGGAGTGATGATGACCCAATGACATCATCTTAGAGGTTGACATATCGAAGGTTTCATTTTTCACAACAACTGACTAACTATCTTATAGAAAATTTTCAATGCAATAAAGGGCTCCAAAGTGGACAGGGACATGGTAATTGTATATCCAAAGGACCACAGTCATAGAGAATCCATAAGAACCTAAGTTCTATGTGATGCCATGTGGAGAGTATTTCAAAGGTTGGAATTTCGGAGAGCCCGCTAATAGAATTATGAGAAAGCTCTGATATGTAATAGATCTGAAGTTATTGGTGCTTGGTAAAAGAAACCCAAAAGAACCAAGGGTTGAAAATAAAATACAAAGGCCCCCTAAAGGATCTGAAGGCCTTAGTACATAGAAGCTAAGTCATCGGTCACAGTGCCCAGTCCTATGGAGGAAAAACAATAAAGGGCTAAGAAAAGGGAGCTAAAAGCAATCAAGAATTTACAATTTTGTAAGGTAAGTTTAATAGAAGTTACGATATGCAGGAGCTCCGATATAGCACTACAATGGTATGAAAATCTGTTCGTCCCATATCACAGTCCCATGGTGACATAGAAATTGATAAGGGCTAAGTTCCAAGTGCCTAAAGGAATATACACTGTGATTTTTAGTAACATTCTTTTAATATACGTTATGACGAGTTATGGCTCTGATACAGATGTAAAAAATGTGAAAGGGTAAATGTGTGAGAAACCAAAGTAAATGCAAGCTAGAGAATTTGGTTAATGTAGTTAATGGAATATGTAGATATCACTGGGTTAAGGAAACGATGATAATGGTTCACAGAGCAGAACTATTGGGATTATTATGATGTCGGAAGAAATTCATCTCTCATCTCCCATGTATGCCTTATAGACTTAAATGAGGGACATAGAAGCTATTCCAAAGTACAATCAATCTCTATGAAGTAATGAATGAGCATGGGAAGTCTCTTTAGAGTGCGTGGGTGGACTGAGATTAAATTATCAACATGGAGAACCATAGAGTGATGGTGAAATGCTTAGGCATCCATTCTCTTATTTAATGTAGTGGGAGAATTCCAACATTAGGTTCCACAATAGTAGGCAAAACAATGAAAAGGTACACTCGGGTAGTGTCGAAATAGGTAGTAGAGGCAAAATTGTGCAGAGTGCAGTAGAGGATTAAGACCAGTGATATGTCATCAAGAAAACAGGGGGAAGAGAATATTGTTGAAGAGTTGAAGAGTGTAGAGCAGAGCGTGTGAGAGCAGAGCCAAAGTGTTGAACTAGAGCAGAGTGTTGCAAATAATCGATGGAATAGAATGAAACATGAATAAGATAGAGTGTTTTTATGTGAGGTTGAGAGAGCCTATGGAACAATAGAGGATCGAGAGCGGAAGTTTGTTTCTACAATGAACTAGATTGGTATTTTTCTATATTTGTATGTGCCTCTATTTTCGGTTTGACAATTGTATGAAAGGTAGAATAGTGGCTAGAGTAGGTGGTGGCCTACAATCATAAGAGGTTGTTGCCTCTTGGAAAGTAGGTGCTTGCTATCCTAAGGGGGTTTGTGCCTCTTGTGAGTGGGTGTAGACAAACAAATAGATGTAATTAGGTAGGTGCTTAATTTACATCATAACAACAAACAAATTGGTGGTTTTTTCCCTTTGGGTCTCCACATGAAAATACTAGTGTCAATATGTGTATGTTTCTCATCTGATGGATTGTATGTACATATGAATGTCTCATATGGATTCTCATTTGTATTATGTATGAATTCACTCATAAGTAATAACAGTAGAGGAAATAACTAAGGACATATTCATAAAACGTTTTAAGAACCTCACTATTACTAACCCCCCCACCCCCGAGTAATTCCTTATTCCAACAATTGGTATCAAAGCCAAGTTCCTTCAGGAAAAATATAACCACTGCGAGGTAGATCCATAAAGAATTATGTCTAGGCAAGAGAGTTAAGATGCTTATTGAATCAATAGACTAGTCTTTGATAGGACAAACTATGCCTACTGGAAAGTTAGGATGGAAGCCTATGTTATATCCGTAGGAGTAGATGTTTAGAACTCTATACTAGTAGATTATGATGTCCCTGATGTCCCTCCCACTGATGTAGATGGTAATTTTTTTATGGCAATAATAATGAAGCCAAGAATGCCATTTTCTTTGGCCTTAGTCAATCTAAACTCATAAAGGTTATGCACTGTAATTATGCCAAGGAAGTTTATGTGAATCTCAATCAGAGTCATGAAGGAGATGACAAAGTTAGGTAGGCTGAACTTCAAACTTTCATACTGATTTTTGAAAGTTTAAGAATGAGTTAAGAAGAAATCATAGAAGAATACTTCCTCAAATTTGATGAAGTATCGAATATGATTAGAGGACTTGGTGAAGAATTCGAGGAATATATGATTGTTCAAAAAGTCTAAGGATCCCTACCCATGAGATTTAATACCAAAGTCTTTTCTAGAGAAGAAATGGCTAATTTAAGGGATCTCAAGATGGACTAGTTTCTTGGTGCTCTCACAACATATGATATTATAGTAGGAAGAGAGAAGTCTAAACCCAAGGAGGCAACATTCAAATTGTCCAAGAAGGCCAATGAGAACAAATATCAGCAACACTTCTCTAGTTGTGAGTGTGATTAAGAGCTAGCTCAATTTTCCAAGAAACTAAAGTGTGGCTCAGGGAAGTTTTCCTTCAAATCCTTTTATTGTGGGAGAGTCATACATTTCTCGTCCAAGTTCCATTACAAAGAAAGGACTAGAAATGAAGAGTATCAGAAGTTTAGAAACAAATTTATGAATAATCAAAAGAAGAAATTCTATAAGAAAAAGGGGCTCTACTCCAAAGAGGATAGTTAAGCACCAGAATCAGATTGTGAAAACTCTTTAGAAGATGATTCAAAAAATTACTTACGTATGGCACTTGGAGTAGACTCCAAGAAACAAAATATTACTTATTCTATACAAGAAGAAGAGGTAGGAGTTGTTCACCTTGAAGGGGAGCTCATGAGAGCCCTTGATGAGTTAAATACGGGCAAGAAAAAGAACAGGTAAGTAAAAGAACAATTGCAGTGTGCTGAAGAAGATATGTACAACTTAGGCAATAAAGAGTTTGTTTATAAAAAATAAAAACTTTGAAGAATCAATTAAAATCAAAGATACTTTATCCCTTTTATTAGAATAAAAATATGGAACATGTGAGAGACTAAAAGAAATAAACTTGCATTTAAAAAAAAAGAGTTTTTCAAGGTGAGGAAGGAAATAATCACAAAAACATGCAAAGATGAAATTACATCCCTGAATGCCAAATTTGAAGAAGCTAAGTGAAAGGCATAATTTCTTCATGATTGTCTGCATGAATGGGAATTAAAATGCCAATGTATTGAGGTAGAGGTCATCTCCCTGAGAACGAATCTTGAGAGAATGGAGACTGAGAAAGGTTTAAATGAAAATTTTGCAGAAGGCACAAGAAAGCTAGAATAGATTCTAAAGAGTCAATTTGAAATGCTCAAGAACATGGGTATCTTCTATGGGAAAGTTAAACTTCTAGTGTATAAGATTCGAGGAAACTCATAGCTATGAAAAGAAGATTCAAGAAAGTATCAATGAAGACAAAATGGAAGCAATGCAAAGAGGAGATCATCACTGGAATAATAACTCCATCTACCCCAAGGAGCCACACCAACAGAGAATGAATCAATCAACCAGACAAAAGAGGTAACTACATGCAGAAACTCATAAACCTTCCAAAAATAGGTACACTTATGTATTCTATGGTTATGGTTATAAGTGTCACATCTTTGGACATAAGGCTATTGATTGTAGAATAATCGAAGTTGAAAGAGATGAAAATTCTAGATATAATAAGTATCAGAATTTTAAATCTCAAAACTCTCCTCTCAGAAACATAAATTATTTCTCTCCCCTATTAAGTGATGTTGACTATTTTAAATGTATTAATTTTGGGCACAATGCAAATGAATGTAGAATAAGGTTTGAATACCTATCTAAGCCTGACAATATTTGTTAGCCAACTTCTCAAAAGGATAAGGAGATTTGGAAACGAAAAATTGAAAAGGGCATGCAATGTGGACTTCCTCTATCTGCACATAGTCAAGAGAACGTATGGTATGTGGATAGTGTTTATTTTAAGCATGTGACTTGGGATAAGATATTTTTTTGTCACTAAAAGAAAAATACAGAGGAAACAATGTCACTTTTGGTAACAATGCCCCAGTAAGAATTAAGAGTAAAGGCATAGTCAGTCTAGATCAAAAGATGAAAGCTCAAATTTTTTTCTACATGGAAGGTATCATGCACAACTTGCTTAGCGTAAGCTAGATGTGTGATAATGTATTTAATTTGACTTTTCAATCCAAGGACTGTGAGATCCAAAATTAAGAAAATGGAAATTTGGTAGTAAAAGCAGTCGAAACTCACAATAATGTATATGTGTTTGATGACTCAAGAGTAAGTTACTATTTGAGCAAGTCGAATGAAGCTTTGTTATGTCACAATAGACTTGGTCATATGAATTTTGATAGTATGATAAGAGTCAACAAGTTGGGAGCTATAAGTGGTTTTCTAAGAATTTCACGGCCCGATATTCAATTCGCAAGTCATGTCAATTTGGTAAGTAGACTAGTCTCATTTCAAGTCAAAATAATTCTCTTCTTATAGACCACTCAATCATGCTCCTAAAAGAAAAATCATAAGCATTTAAGCATTTAAAAAGATTTAAAGACCAAGTAGAAAATGAGACAAATTTAAATATCAAATGGTTAAGATAAGACAAAGTAGGATAATACACTCCAAGAGAGATTGAAGAATTCTGTGAAGAGAACAGCATTAGGAGGCAGTATTGAGTGGCTATAACTCCACAACAAAATGGAGTAGTTGAGAGAAAGAAGAAAACAATCCAGGAAATGGCCAAATCTATGTTGGATGAATCAGATGTATCCCACATATTCTCGGGAGAAGAAACACCAACACCATTGTACCTATCAAACATAACACAACTCAGGCCTAATAGTGATAAAACTCCCTATGAGTTGTGGAATGGAAGACCTGCATCATTCAAACACTTCAAGGTGTTTGGGAGAAAAAATAAATTCAAAAGGAATGATAAAAATATAGGAAAGTTTAACTCATGCATTGATGAGGGTATATTATTAGGTTACTATGCTCGAATTAAAGGATATAATTGCTACAATAAATGGACAAAGAGGGTTGAAAACTACATTGATGTAATAGTAGATAAAATAGCTTCACAACCTGAGTCCTCCAAAGGAAATATGAACTCAAATGGAGAATAAAATTCAGACATGAGGCCCTTAGATCAACAAGAAAGAGATTCAGATAATGAAGGTGAGTAAGCAAGCACAACTCTAAGGCCTAAACCACCTTCCAAATATGTACAAATGGAACATACTAAGAGTCAAGATTCTTGCAAATCAATGACATGGTGTTAAGACTATGAGGAAAATTGTTTGTAGGTCGAGTTCTGCAAATATTTCTATGTTGTCTAAAATTAACCCTAAAAATCTTAGCCAAGCAAGTGAGGAAAAATTCTAAGTGAGAGTTATGAATGAAAAACTTGACCAAACTGAAACGAATGACACTTGGGATCTTGTTCCAGGACCCGAATAGAAAAAAGTCATTGGAACCAAATGGATTTTTCAAAAACAAGCTAAATGAGTAGGGTCAGGTAATTAGGAATAGGGCTCGATTAGTCTAAAAATGGTATGCCAGGATAGAAGGGGTAGATTTCGAGGAAACCTTTGCACTAGTAGCGAGACTAGAAGCTATAAGAATTTTTCTTGCCTTTGCAAGTTATAAAAATATCAAGTTATATGAAATGGTTATGAAGTATTCCTTTCTTAATGGATATATAGAATAAGAGGTTTATATTGAGAAGCCAAAAGGATTCGTGCTCACTAAAGATAAAGATTTTGTGTGCAAAATGAAAAAGGATTTATACTCAAACACGCTCCAAGATCTTGGTACACAAGATTATATCGATACCTTCAGCAAGAGGGCTTTAAGAAAGGTACTATAGACAACAATCTATACATCAAGTCTGAAGGCGAGCATCTACTAATTGTACTTGTATATATGGATGACATAATATTTGGCAGTGACATGGAACAATTGGGACATTAATTCACAAACTGTATGTAGACAAAGTTCGAGATGTTCATGATCAGAGATTTGTCTTTCTTCTTGGGATTTCAAATTTCTCAATCTCAAAATGGAGCGTTTGTCTCCCAAACCAAGTACCTACGAGAAAATCTAAATAATTTTGGGTTGGAATGTTGCAAACCAGTTAGCACACCTATGGTTACAAGATGAAAATTTTACAAGGAAGATGAGACACTGCTAGTAGATCATACTTAATATAGATCCATGATAGGAAGATTACTATATCTCATAGCCTCATGACTAGACATCATGCAAGCGATGGATTTTGTGGCGATATTTCAAGGTTTCCCTTATCAAATTCACGTCATTTTTATCAAAATGGTTTTCAAATATCTTCAAGGGATAGTGGATTATGGGCTATGCTATGCTAAAATTAGAGCACTTAAAATGAAGGCCTACACTGATGCTGATTAGGTAGGTAGTATTGATGACAGGAAGAGAACCTCAGGTGCAACATACCTTTTGGGAACCTACTTAGTGTCATGGGTCAACAAGAAGCAAGTGTCAATTTCGTTATCAACTACTGAAGAAGAGTATATTACAACTACCACTTGTTGCCCCCAAATTCTATGGTTGTAGTAGACCTTGAAGGATTTTAAGGTGGAGTTGTATGGCCATATTACAACCATGTGTGATAAACAAAGTGCCATCAATATCTCCAAGAATCATGTTATGCATTGAAAGACCAAGCATATCCCTATCAAGTTCCATTTCTTAAGGGAACATGTTGCAACTAATGTTGTTAGACCTTAATATGTGTTCACTAAAGACCAACTTGCAGATATCGTTACTAAGCCACTAGAATCAAAACCATTTGAATATTACAAGAAGCATATAGGAGTTGTAACTCCTCCCAAATGACTCAATTTTTGTGTGCGTTGGTAGCTGCTTAGCATGTGGGATCATCGGATGAGTAGGATCCAGTGGTTTAGGGGTAGTATTCAAGGAAATCCTTTACCATTTATGCTAAAGAGGGAGATGATTATTGGAGAAACTCAGAAGAATTATAGTGAATAATACCATGCCCGGTGTTAGGGGGAGATTATTTTGTTTCTATCAATGCCAAAGGGGGAGATTGTTGGACAAATGGAATTTTTTGGATGGCTTGTGGCACTTCGTATGTTGGCATCGATGCCAACCAAACTAACTTTGATGTAGAGAGTTTGCAACCATTTATCAGGTAGCATATGGTCTCAAGCTTACATCGAACCTTCTCCACTAGAAATTTCTCTAAAATATATTTCCAATGGTATGTGGAAGTTAGAAAATGACATCCTTGATCAAATGTTATGGACTGTTGAAGTTAGGGTCTTGAAGTCCTAAGCAGGCCGAAATATTGGGACCCAAAATTTCAGAGTCAAAAAATCAGAAGGGATGAATATCAGAGGTCAAAGGCTTAGGACCTCAACGATCTATTTAAAAGGGACCCAAATGGCATGAAGGACTGATACATCGGAGGGAGGGTCATATCAGAAGCAAGTTGGAATATGGGAAGGACATGACACATGGTAGCATATCGGGACTCTAGACCATATGGCCATCAAAACCTCAACAAGACAGGACACATGGAAGCATATCAGTACTTCATACCATAGGGCCATTGGAACCTCATAACCTAGTAAGTCTTTATAAACTTTCTTTCTATTGAAGTGTTGAGGTTTGCGAAGGAGAGGAACTAAAACGAAATTCAAGGAAAAACCAAGGACCAAAAAGATCATTTCACTCTCCTCTAATAGACACATGGCAGCAGTTGATTGAATCCTCAAGAGATAATAATCTAGATGATGTCAACATGATGTAACTATACAGTGGACACATGGCAAGCAAATTTAGTATTTTTGGTGGTCTAATGGGGAAAATTTAGGTGACATGTATTGCCACTAAGGAGGTGCAACGTGGCGTGATTACAACAACATGAAATCATCTTGGAGGTCGACATATTAGAGGTTGTAGTTTTTGTCACTCCCAACTAATTTCCTTATAGAAACATTATGATACGATAAAGGGGCTCTGATGTTGACTAGAACATGGTCATGGGAGATCTAAAGGACCCAGAACGTAGAGAAGGCCTAAGCACCTAAATGTTATGTGATGCCATGTGGAGAGTATTATAAGGGTTGGAATTTCAGGGACCTGCCTTACTGAATTATGATAAAGATTCGATATGCAAGAGCTCTGAAGTGATTGGGTCTTGGTCAAGGAAACCCAAAATAACCAAGGCTGGAAGAAAAAATAAAAAGGGAGATAGGTCATCAGAATTATCTAAGGGCTTTAGCACCTAAAAGCTAAGTTGTCGGTCACAATGCCCAGTCCCATGGAGGAAAAATAGTAAAGGGCTAAGCAGAGGGAGCTAAAACCAATCAGGACTTTGCAATTTTCTAAAGTTCATTCAATAAAAGTTATTATATGTAGGGGATCTGATATAACACTACAATGGTATGATAAGCCACTAGTTACAGCTGCCAATCCCATGATGAAAGAACAAGTGATAAGGGCTAAGAGCCAAGGGGATAAAGGCATCAACATTGTGAGTTTTTGTAACATTCTTTTAATATAAATTATGATGAGTTATGGCTCTCATACACTTGTAAAATGTATGAAAGGATGAATAGTTCGGTAGCGAGAGAGTAAATGAAAGATAGATTAGTTGGTTAATGTAGTTAATGGCATCTACAAAGATAAATGGGCTAAGGCAATGAGGACAAAAATTCATAGAGTAGAACTGTTGGGCTTGTTCCGATGTCTAAAGAAGGTCATCTCTGATCTACTCTACACAGCTTATAGAATTAAATGAGGAACAAATAAGCCATTCCAAAGTACATTCATTCTCTAGGAAGTCATGAGCAAGCATGGGGAGTCCCTTTGGAGTGTGTAGGTGGACTGAGATTAAATTCTCAGCATGGAGAACCACACAAAGTGATGGTGAAATGTTAAGAAGACTATTCTCTTATTTAATGTAGTGGCATAGTTCTAGAATTAGATGCAACCGTAATAGGAGGAGCCATATAGAGGTGCACTCGGGTAGTGTGGAAAGAGATAGTAGAGGCATCATTGCGCAAAGTGCAGCATATGATCAAAGCCAGTGATATTCCACCTAGAAAACTGGGGAAGAGAGTATTGTTAAAGAGATGAAGAGTGTAGAGCATAGTGTGTGAGAGCAGAGGAACTAGCCCAAGTGTTGAACTGGAGGAGAGTGTTGCAGGGAACCTGTGGAATAGAAGGAAGAGTGCAAAGGATAGAGTGTTGTTATGTGAGGCGAGAGATCCTTTGGAACAATAGATGATCAACAGTAGAAGTGTGTTTCTATCATGAACCAAATTATTATTTTTCCATATTTGTATATGCCTCTATTTTGATTTTCAAAATAGTATGAAAGGTAGAACGGTTGCTAGAGAAGGTGGCAACTTTCATTCAAAATATTTTGATGCCTCTTCAAAACTAGGTGATTGCTATCCTAAGGGGGTTACTGCCTTCTATAAGTGGCTTCTCACAAAAAAATAAATGTAATTGAATAGGTGCTTAATTTACATCATAACAACAACCAAATTGGTGGTTTTTTCCCTTTGAGTTTCCACATGAAAATACCAATGTCAATATGTGTATGTTGCTCATATGATTGATTGTATGTGCATATGAATGTGTTATATTGCTTCTCATTTGTATTATGCATGAATTCTCTCATATAAGTAATACACAGTAGACGAAAGAACTAAATACATATTCATAAAACGTTTTAAGAACCTCACTATTACTGATTCACCCCCCCTTAGTAATTCGTTATTTAAACAAAAATATTATAGAAAGAAATATAATATATTGTCACATGAATTGTAGGTCAATAAATTGATAAAATTCCTTTTTATTATTAAATATGTTTTCCTTTAAGAAAGGATGTTGTGAATTATATTTTAATAAATATAATTGTTTCTAATTGAAAAAGGTTTTCCTTATCCTCTCTTTGTTTCATGCGTGTTATATTATTTCCATGACTACCCCACACATAGGGGCATCATGTCCCCCCTGTACGTTGTGTCAAGCATGGCAGGGGGGGTGACTGCCCCCCTGTCCCCCCTATCGAGGGGTAAGAAAGGGGGAGGTATCCCCACTGCACAATGTCCGAGGTAATGGCCTGGGAATTTTTTTTTGGACCCTATATTAGGTGGGCGGACCTACCTTTGGTTTTGTGCATGGATTTCACACATGGTTTTGGCAATGATGGTTTTCTGTCCATAGTATTTTGTAGATCCAATCAAAGGAACCATAGTTATGTTCTAATCCAGGCTTAATGGATTGAGGTTTATGGATTCTTCGGCATGTATATATATGTATTGTAACATTCAAAGGAATATAACAAAAAATCAATTTGGTAGTCCCAACTTTTGGATCTAGGGGAAAATATTCGTATATATTTTTTTAAGTTTTATGCTCCCACCATTATTTATTTTTTGTTTTTTTAGAATTCATGTGAAGATAATTTCTAAACGATGTAAGAACCTACATTTTGTATCAAAGTTGTTTTGGCTTTGAGGGGACGCCTTTGTTGTTGAGGGGTTTTTCTTGGGCTCGTGGTAGACCCTATTCAGTCAAAGATCTATGGGATTGATTCTTGTGGTGAAATAAGATGGCAAGTAGTGGAAATATAGAGATCGCGAAATTTAATGGTCAGACATTTTAGTTGTGGAAACTTAGGATCGAGGATCCGATGGTGGATAAAGTTCAGTGGATCGCGGTAGATATCGGTACTAAACCAACAATAATGCCAGCTGAAGACTAAGCAAAGTTGGATCAAAGGGAAAAGAGGACAATGCAATTGTGTGTCTCAGATTCCATATTGCTAAATGCATCAAGGAAAGCATCAACAATGACTTTGTGGGACAAGTTAGGGACTTTATACCAATTTTAATCTCTGGTCAATAAATTGTTCCTACAGAAAAGGTTATATAACTTGAGGATAAAAGATGGGGAATCGATGACAGAGAATATGAACGTCTTTACTACTGTGGTAAGTGAGTGATTATAGTTTGATATTAAAATTTCATATGAAGATAAGTGCATTAGTTTGTTATTTTCTCTACCCGATTCATGGGATAGTCTAGTTGTTGCAATAGGTAGCAATGCAACTACCTTGCAGTTTGATGAAATAGTCTCATCCTTGTTGTTAGAGGAGATGAGACGGAAAAATATATAGGGTTGGAATGGTGATCCCTTGTCTATATGAGGACGGTCCAAGAACCAAAAAAAAAAATAAGTCCTCGAGTGGGAGATCTAAATCTCTATGATAACCTGTAAAGGTGTGCTGAATATACGGAAAGAAAGGGCACTTCAAAAGGGACTGTAAATCTAAATCTCTTGACAAAGTAAAGGGATTTGATGATGATCCTTTTACAAAGGTGAAAACCACCTCAGATGAATGTGGGGATGTGTACTTGGATTCTTCTTCAAGTACACATGTAGATCATGAGGCATGGTTAATTGACTCAAGTGCATCCTTTCAGTTCACTCCCCATAGGGAGTGGTTCTGTGAGTCTGAGAAATATGATGGGGGGTGGTTCTGCGAGTATGAGAAATATCATGGTGGTGACGTCTTCTTAGGGGATGATAGGAAGGCTATAATCTTTGATCACGGAAAAGTCAATTTGATGTTTCAATGTGGAAGGATTAGAGCACTTCTGAGTGTTCTTCATATTCCTACATTTGCCAAAAAAAAAAAAAAAATTATAAGAAAGTTGGATGATGCAGGTGTACAAAAAGTGTTTGATAAAGATAATTGTAAGATGGTTCAGGGATCTCAGATTGAAACTATATACAAGCCTTAGGGTAGCACTGTTATTGATGGGTGCAACAATTCTGTGATTCATGAATGTGGAGTAGAAAATATAGTGGTCTATGAACAAAAGACCATGCCACGGCATCAAAGGCTTGGACATATTGGAGAGAAGGGCCTTCAAATACTTCATGGTAATGGTATGGTAGAAGGTATGTCTAATTTCTCTCTCAATTTAATTTTTGTGAAAATTGTGTATATAGGAAGCAGAATCGGGTGAGTTTCCCCTCTAGTGGTAAGAGGGAAAAACAAATATTGGAGCTTGTGCACAATGATGTGTTTGGACTTGTGTCGGTTCCATCACTGGGTAAGTTTGTGTACTATGTATCATTTATAGATGATTTCTCAAGGAATACATGGATATATTTCCTCAGGAATAAATTTGAATTCTTTGATAAGTTTAAAGAATTCAAGGCTCTGGTAGAAAAAATAGACAGAGAAGAAGATAAAGGTGTCTAGGATAGATAACAGTGGAGAATTTTGCAAGAAGGAATTTGAATATTTTTATAAGAAGTGTGGTATAGCACGACAAATTACTACTCCAAACACACGTCAAGAAAATAGAGTTGTAGAAAGAATGAATAGGACATTGATGGAAAAGGCAAGAAGCATGCTTAGTGGTGTCGAGTTAGGACATGAATTCTGGGCAAAGACGGTGGACATTGCATGTTATTTGGTCAACACATCACCTTCATCAATGTTGGAGGATAATACTCCACAAGAGGTATGGACTGGTAAGATACCTTCTCTTTCACATCTAAGGGTATTTTGATGTGATGCATATGTACATGTTCCAAAGGAGAAAAGAACAAAGTTGGATAGTAAATCTGAAAGGTGCAAATTTATTGGGTATAATGATGCTTTAAAATGTTATAAGATTTGGAACTCAGAAATAAGCAAGGTTGTTTACAGCCAAGATGTGGTTTCTAGAGAGGTGAAAGATGTTATTAAACATGAATTCCTACCATAGGAACCTAAGAAGGAAGAGTTTGAGCTAAAGGAGGAAGAATCAGACTCTACACCACAAAAGGAATCAGAAGGTAAAGAGCCACAAACTCCAACTGTGAGAGGATTAGTCTCATAAAGAAGCCAGCCAAAAAGGTATAGTCCATCTAATTTCTATTTAAATTTTTCTTTATCTATTACTAGTGATGGTCCAAAAACTCTAAGGGAAGCAATATATTCAGAGGATGGAAAACTCTAGAAATAGGCCATGGTTAATGAAATGGCATCTTTGCACAAAAATGAGGCTTGGGATCTGGTGGAGTTGTCAACTGGAAGGAAACCCATTGGAAGAAAATGGGTGTTTAAGGAGAAGATGAATACAAAAGGAAAAGTCGAGAAATACAAAGCTTGGTTGGTAGAGAAAGGTTATTCCCAGGTGTTGGGAATTGATTTTGGTGATATTTTTTCTCCTCTTGACAAGGTAGATTCTATTAGATTACTTTTATCTGTTGTTGTTGCTTTTGATTTTAAGGTAGAACAAATGGATGTGAAGATAACTTTTCTTCACAGGGATTTGGAAGAAGATATCCACATCAATAAACCTAATTGCTTTGCAGTCAATGGTAAGAAAGAATAAGTATGCAAGTTAAAAAAGTCTTTATATGGGTTAAAACAGTCACCAATGATGTGGTATCAGAAATTTGATACATTTATACGGGGACTTGGCTTCACCAAAAGCAAAGAAGATCATTGTGTATTTTAAATTAACTGGTGACCATGTTATCTATCTGGTCTTGTATGTGGACGATATGTTGCTTGTTGTAAATGACAAAGAAATTATCTAGGATTTAAAGACCCAATTATCCTCTAAATTCGAGATGAAAGATATTAGTGCTGCAAACTATATTTTGGGCATGGAAATTAAACAAGATTGAGAAAAGGGGAAGTTATGGTTAAACTAAAGGAATTATGTCGAGATAATATTGTAAAGGTTTAATATGCAGGATAGTAAACCAGTGAATGTCCCTATTCATGTAGGTGTAAAGTTATCTTATGAACAATATCCCAAGGCACAATAACAGGAAGAGGACATGTTCCATGTTCCATATACAAGTGCAGTCAGTAGCCTGATGTATGCAACGGCCTGTACTAGACCAGACATTGCACATGTTGTGGGAGTATTGAGTAGACTTATGTCAAAACAAGGGAACGAGCATTGGATAATAGTGAAGTGGGTTTTTAGGTATTTACGTGGCACTAGTGATTAAGGTTTGTGCTACCAAGGATTACCAGGATTGGACAAAGTTTTGGACATTTGTGGCTTTGTTGATGTAGACTGGGCTGTAGAACTGGATCAAAGAAGATCTAGAAGTGGGTATGTGTTTAAGCTATTTGGAGGTGTAGTCAATTGGATGAGTAAGAGAAAGAATACAGTGGCCCTTTCAACTATAGAGACAGAATACATAGCAGCCACTCATGCAAGCAAGGAAGCAGTTTGGCTGCAAAGATTGTATTCAAGTATGGGGTTAGTGCAACAAGCTATAAGGATAGACTGTGATAGCCAAAGTGCAATTTTATTAGCAAAGAACCCTAATTATCATTTAAAGATAAAGAAAATTGATGTTTAGTATCACTTCATGAGGGATATGGTTGAGGACAAAAAGGTGTTGCTAGTAAAGTTGGACACTCTTAAGAATACTAAAGATGCATTGACAAAGTCTGTGAGCATTAAGAATTTTTCTTAGTATAGAGAAAAAATGGCATTGGAGAGTTGGATCAATGACTACACTCTCTCGTTGCCCCCTCTAGAAAGAAAGAAACAAATGGGAGAATGTTGGGTGTGTGTTATATTATTTCCACGACTACCCACACGCGGGGGGGGGGGGGGGGGGGGGGGGGTTGGTGCCCCCCTTGTACATTGTGTCGAGCCCAATAGGGGTATGCAAGGGGGGCAGTAGCCCCCTGCAGGGTGTCTGGCATAGCTCCCTGGGAATTTTTTTTTGGAGCTTACATTAGGTGGATGGACCTACCTATGGTTTTGTGCATGGATTTCACACATGGTTTTGGGCATGATGGTTTTCTTTCCATGGTATTTTGTAGATTCGGTCAAGGGAACTACAATTATGTTCTAATCTAGTGTTATTGAATTGGGTTTTATGGATGCTTCAACATGTGTATATATGTGTTGTAATATTGAAAGGAATATAATGAAAAATCAATCTGGTAGTCCTGGTTTTAGGATCCAGGGGAAAATCTCCGCATATATTTGTTTTATGTTTTATGCTCTCACCATTGTTTATTTTCGATTTTTAGAATTTGTATGCAGGTAATTCCATCTGGGGTAAAAATCTACACTCTTTAATTTTTTTTATTAATAGAGATAATTTGTCCTAATTGGAAAAAATATATTATATACACATGTGCAGTGAATATATTTCCCATCTTGCTTTAGTGTTCATCCTTGAGAGTACAAATATAAGAAGCTTTATGGATATCAAGAGAATGTAGACTCCATCTTGTTTTGTAATTTCAATAATATATGATAATATTACAACTTTGGTCGTTCTAGTGGAAATGTTTTGTTTTGGTTTTTCTTTTTCTTTTATATCTTTCCTTTATGTATATAGAAATATTATTGTTAGAATTGATAAGGTATTATTATGTCTTTTATTATTGAGAGAGAGAAAAAGGCCAAATGAATATAAATGCCCTTGATAATAACCATGGCATATAATAAATGCATGTCGAAACGTATTAGTGTGTACCAACAATGTATTGCAGCATGGTAGCAATCTTAATAAATAGAGCTAAAGAATTAGAAGTTAATATGTTAATAAATATACTCATAGTCATGGTTGAAGTTACTTGGTCAATAGTTTGAACATATGGTTTAGGTTCTTCATATTTTTATACCTATGGATTTGATCCAAAATGGATCTAACATAGACTTCTAAGTCTAAAAATGTTCCTCACAGAGGAAAATGAAAGTCAAAAGATTCCCTTGGGAATAGTGTCATTGCATATATTTCTTCATTATGAATCTAATGCAATTTAAATGTGATAAAATGGACTTCGAATGAAGAAGTTATTGTAAAAAGAGGATTGCCCATTATCCTAAAAAATGGAGGCATTTCTTATAAAAATGGACTTAATGGCTCATTGCAGGAAATCGCATTGGAAGAGGTTAAAGGGAGGACTTAAGCAAAGATGGAAGGACTCCGTGATTATGAACTCTGACATATCACATCAGAGGTAGGCCTTCATGCGATATCGGAACACCGGGTCATTGGGCAATGCGACTGCGAAATGTCGATGTGCTCGGTGATCGTTGACCAGGAAGGTTGAAAGACCAAGACCCGTGACCATGTGACTCACCGATATGTGATAGCACCGATTTGTGATGCACCGATAGCACTGATTGCGCGATCGACGATCGATGAATCGGGATGCCACAATACAAAGGAGCGGGGCCTACGCAACATGCAATTGCGATGGGTAGACCCGACAACATTAAAGTGGCGATTTTATTGTTCTTTGAGATTTGTTAAGTTTGTTTAGTGGATTTTCATTAGATTTCTTTGTATTTTCATTGATTGGAGTTATGTTCGTGTTTAGCCATACGCAATGTGATTTGCGATACGTCGATAAGCGATATAGCAATAATGTCGATAGCCAATGAGGTACCAATTGGAGTGATCGAAGGTTGGTAAATCAGATCGTGATGATACAAAGGGGCCAATGCACCATGCGACATGTGATTATGATATTATGACGAAAGGCGGACTTGCTGGGTTTATAAGCTCGATTTCATATCATTTGAAATCTGGATTTACAGGATTTCTTTGTATTTTCCCGTGTATTGGGTTTTTGGCCATTTCTTAGGTTTTAAGCATTCCGCTTGTGTGATTTCGATTTATGATGACAATATGGACCCAATAGGTTTATTAATGCGATTTAATGCATTTTGAGTTCCGTTTAAATGGCTCATGATGCGTTTTTCTTGTGTATTTCTGTTATGCTGCTATTTTCAGAATTAAGGCAAAAAGGGCCTCATGTGTATTTTCCACTGTAAACATGGCTTCTATTCCTTGTGCCATGTTGTAAGTGAGTGTTGTGAAACAAATGATACATTGTAATAGGAATATGTTATACGTGGAGAGCCACAAAGCCAGATGACTAGTCGCAGAGCCACAAAGCCAGAGCGCTAGTCGAAGAGGCAGAGCCGAGCAAAGAATGATTCCTCATGATTGAAGGGACAAAGAAACAATTGTGGAAGCTGTAGTGTCAAAGGATTCTTCAAATACCATAGAGCCAAGTGAAGAAGCTAGTCTCCCTTAAGAAGTTTTCCCTTCAGGGAGCTAACTGCAAGAGCCGAGAGCTAGAAATCCTTAGAGCTTTAGAGCCAGAGGGCCGAGCAGAGGGAGAGCCACCAGAGGTTGGAGGCAGAGCCAGAAAGACAGAGCCAGATAGCTAAGAGAGCCAAAGCCAGATGAGCTAGAGAGCTGAGAGCCAGAGCTAGTTAGCTAAGAGAGCCAGAGCCGCAGAGCTGGAGAGATCAAAGCAAACTTCTAAGAGCCATGGAGCTATAATGAAGTTGTAAAACAAAAAAGAGATCAAATGATGAAGCTATTGCTGATGTCAAAAATGTGTTGAAGACAAAAGAAGGTATTCCAAAGACAGTGAAATAATTCCGAGGGAGCTGGTGCAAGCTAGAGCTCAAGATAGCTCAGAGCGTTGATTGAAGGAGTCTAGTCAAGAGAATCCTATATTTGTCCACAGAGTATGGATAGTCAGAGATAAGATGGTATTCTAAACCCATAGGTTCAGTGTAAACAAATGGAGTTGAGTGTGGAACTTGTAAAATAAAGATTACCATAATCTGAGAGAGCCTAGTTGAGTTGACTACATCTCACGGAGACGTAGCCCAAGAGGTTTAGATGAACTCCTAATTATATTGTTGTCTTATGTGTTTGATGATTTGCTACTTTAATTACTGTTATGTGTGTTTTACGTCAGCATAAGAAAATGTACATAAGCACTTGGACAGTCTAAGAACAAACACAAGCATACACCTATTTCAAGTTCTTTTAATCCCGTAAATTTTCAATCATAAGAATAGATCGTTGAAATTATTTAAGCTTTGGAGTGGGAGAGGTTCTTGTAAGACGATAAGAAGCCTTTAGTGCCCCATTTTAGATCATGTGGTATTAGAGCATCAAGTTAATTAACCTCACCTTCAAATAAGGTGATATCAGAGTTAAGTTATACCAAAGCAGGTAATATCATGAGGAAATTGGTATCAAATCAAATGCTTGATTGACAGAGTAATCTATATGCTTGTTTGACTTGAAAGGTGTTCAAACAATAGAAAGAATTTAGTTGTTTGATTGTTTGTAATCTAACTATTGTGTGAGTTTGCAAAGGTGAAAGGAAATTTATTGTTAGCTAAGTCCAAGAGAGGAAAAAAAGGAAGAAGGGCTAAAGGCATTCTTCTTATCCCAAAGGAACACAAGGCAATCCCTGAAGAACAAGAGGTTTGTTGCAAAAGGTTGTTGGAATAAGCTCTTTGTAAATCTTGTTTGAAGTTATTTTGTTCATTTTCATAATGACAATTTCTACAAGTAAGTCCTCAAATTCTTTGTTCATCACAAGATTCTGTGATATGAAATAAGACTTGTTCATCATGATGGATATCATGAGAGAAATGAGTGTTGGACTTCGAGAGCAATTGAATTCCATGAAGGAAGAGTAGCAGTTTCTTTCTAACAAATTGCAGGAAGTGGAAGGCCAACTTCATATTGCAAATATGAACTTGGAAAGGATGCATGAGTTGGAGACATGGCTCTTTGTTGCCAAAGAAGCCTTATTCAAGTATTAGCTTGAAGAAGAGGTAAATAATTCCAGTTTGTCTTCAATTTCCTCTAAGAATTTTTATATTGGTTCTTTTGAAAAACATACTAGAGGCATAGGTTCCACGTTAATGTCCAAGATGTGCTATGAAGGAAAAGGCTTTGGCCAACATGCACAAGGTATTGTTGAGCCAATAATGGTTGAGGAAAGGCCTAATAATTTGGGTCTTGGCTATGGACATTCTTATGGAGAAAGTTCCAAAGCTGCCATGAAGGCCATTGAAACAGTTCCAAGAAGGAGTTTCATTTTAGGTCTTATATCTCAAGAGTGTAAAGATTATATTCATGGAGAATGCAATAGCTTGAAACATCATTTGCAGGATGCAGATGTTCATAAGCATGCACTTGAACCAGGGAGTTGTGGAAACTCTGACAACCTTGAAGAGATTGATGGTGTTTCAAAGGGAGCTACTTCTTCATTCAATTCATCTCCTCATGAAGGAAATAAAGGTGAAAAAGAAAGGTATAAATCTGGTTCTAAACACATTCATTTTGATTATGTTAAGCATGATAAATTTCCATATAAGCATTGGAAAAGAATTGCTTGTTCCTTTTGTGGTTGGGATAGCCATAATGTTTCTAGATGTTGGAAGAGAATGGCCACATGCAGGAAACTTCGGAAGAAAAAGAAGCAAGAAGCCAAAGGTCCATTGGACAAGGAAAATCATGCTGTCAATGAGATGCACATGTGTTGCACTTACTGCCATAAGCAAGGACATATTGTTGCAAAATGTTGGACTCTGAATCCAACAATGCTTCCACGAAATTTGAAGAAGGTGGAAAGAGAAAATGGTAGGAACGCAAAGAAATATTCCATGATTGATGTGTTTTAGGATGATTCACATGTTGATTCTAATGTGTAGACAAAGGAAGGACCTTTGAAATGGATTGGTAAGAAATGGTTAGTGTTCTTATCCAATTAAGGTTGCATGTCTATTGATAATAATGCATCTATTTGAATTTCTTTGTTAATAGAATGCAAGTTGTAGGGTTTTACCAAGAAGGTGAATGGAAAAGTTGAGTAGGAGACTCACTTTATTGCTACAACATTATATTCATTTTAGCTTCGAAAGTAAAATGTACTTAAGCGAAAGTTCAAGGATGAAATGCATGCATGAGAATGATGTGCATGAACATAGGGATGTTCATGATTTCATGTATTTGAACATGTATGTGTGATTAACTTGAAGGGTTGATTACTTTGTTGTAAATGTGCATGTAATGTTAATGTTGATTTGGAAAAGGTTGTTTTGGTCTCCAAAATGGAGACGATGATGACGTGTTTCATCTTTGAAAAGGAACTTTAGAATTCTTTTTCTACATGCTTGACTTGAAGGGTCAATTGTTTTAAAGGCATGTTTTGTTGTCTTGTTATCTAGTCAATCATTTGTATACATATGTAAAGACATGATGGTGTTCATAAGATGTGAAATCTGTTTCTTCTGTTGAAGCGGGAGTTTATGCCATCCAGTTTTTGTTAGTAATCCTGTTGTTTTTAATAGTGGTTGTTGACAGTATGTCAAACAAGTACAAATGAGAATTTTGTGAAGCAGATGTAACTTCACATTGGTTTGAGCCACCTTGGATCAATGATAAAGGCAGAGAAGTTCAAACTACCTTCTGTGACCTTCTCAGCAGGAAGTCAAGGAGGAAGATAGTTCTTCCCAGGAGGACAAGCACATCCAGGAAGGAAGTGTTCAAAGGCTTTGGTTCAAAGGCACTATGAAAGGAAAGTGTATGGAGGCTGAAAGAATAGGGTGAGGTACTCTCATTTATTGTTCAGATCAGAGTATTAGTCTTTTGGATTCTAAAAGCTTTTTAGTGGGAAGGCGTGATCCAAAATGGATCTATCATAGACTTCTAAGTCTAAAAATGTTCCTCACATAGAAAAATGAAAGTCAAAGGTTGCCCTTGGGAATAGTCCCATTGCATAGATTTCTTCATTCTGAATCTAACGCAATTTGAATGGGCTAAAATGGAATTTGGATGAAGAATTTATTTTAAAAAGACGATTACCCATTATCCTTAGAAAAGGAGGCAATTCTTATAAAAATGGACTTAATGGCTCATTGAAGGAAAACACATTGGAAGAGGTTAAAAGGAGGACTTAAGCAGATATGGAAGGACTCCCTGATTGCAACCTTTAACATATCGCATCGGAGGTAGGACTTCATGCAATATCGGAACCTTGGGCCGTTGGGCAATGGAACCGCAAAATGTTGATGCGATCGGTAATTGGCGATCACTGATCGGGAAGGTTGAAGGACCAAGACCCATGACCATGTGACTCACCGATAGGTGATAGCGCCAATATGTGATAGCATTGATGTGCGATGCACCGATAACGCTAATCAATGATTGGTGATCAGTGAATCGGGATGCGACAATACAAAGCACCAGGGCCTATGTGACATGCGATTGCGATGGGCGGACCCAATGACATTATAGTGGCGAGTTTATTGTTCTTTGAGATTCGTTAAGTTTGTTCAACGGATTTTCATTGGATTTCTTTGTATTTCCATTGATTGGAGTTATGTTCGAGTTTATCCATACACAATGTGATTTGCGGTACGCCGATAAGCGATATAGCGATAATGCCGATAGTTGATGAGGCGCCAATTGGAGTGATCAGAGGTTGGTAAATTGGATCGCGATGATACAAAGGGGCCAATGCACCATGCGACGTGTGATTACGATATTATGACCAAAGGTAGACCCTACGGGTTTATAAGCGTGATTTCATATCATTTGAAATTCATATTTATAGGATTTCTTTGTATTTTCTCGTGTATTGGGTTTTTGGCCTTTTCTTGGGTTTTAAGCATTTTGCATGTGCAATTTCAATTTGCGATGATAGGATGGACCCGATAGGTTTATCAATGTGATTGAATGCATTTTAATTTCCAGTTAAATGGCTCATGATGCATTTTTCTTGTGTATTTATGTTATGTTGCTATTTTTGGAATTGAGGCAGAAAAAAGCCACCTGTGTATTTTCCACTGTAAAAATGGCTTCTATTCCTTGTGCCACACTTTAAGCGGGCATTGTGAGACAAATGATATGTTTTAACAGGAATGAGTTATACGTAGAGAACCATAGAGCCAAATGACCAGTCGCAGAGCCACATAGCCAGAGCGCTAGAGGGCTAGTCAAAGAGGTAGAGCCAGGAAAAGAATGATTCCTCATGATCAAAGGGACAGAGAAATGGTTGTGGAAGACACAAAGTCAATGGATTCCTCAAAGGCTAGAGAGCCAAGCGAAGAAGCTAGTCTCCCTGGAGAATGTTTCCCTTCAAGGAGCTCACTGTAAAAGCCAAGAGCCTGAAAGCCTAAGAGCTTCAGAGCCATAGGGCCGAGCAGAGGCAGAGCCACCAGAGGTTGGAGGCAGAGCCAGAAGGACAAAGCTATATAGCTAAGAGAGCCAAAGGCAGATGAGCCAAAGACTTGAGAGCCAAATCCAGTTGGCTAAGAGAGCTATAGCAACAAAGCCAAAGAGCTCAAAGCAGACTTCTAAGAGCCATGGAGTTGTAATGAAGTTGCAAAACAAAAAAGATATCAAATGATCAAGCTATTGCTTATGTCCAAAATGTGGTGAACATAGAAGAAGGTATTCCACAGACAGTGAAAGAATTTTGAGGGAGTTGGTGCAAGCTAGAGCTCAAGATAGCTCAATGCAATGATTGAAGGAGTCTAGTCGAGAGAAGCCTAGATCTGTCTGCAGAGTATGGACAACCAGGGATAAGATGGTATTCTAAACCCATAGGTTTAGTGTAAACTGATGGAGTTGAGTGTGGAACTTGTAAAATAAAGATTACCATAATCCTAGAGAGCCTTGTTGAGTTGACTAGAGCTCACATAAATGTAGACCAGGAGGTTTGGGTTAACTCCTAATTATATTGTTGTCGTATGTGTTTGTTGATTTGCTGCTTTATTTATTGTTATGTGTGTTTTACATCAACATAAGCAAATGTACATAAGCACTTGGACAGTCTAGAAACAAACACAAGCATACACCTAGTTCAAGTTCTTTTAATTCCGCAAATTATCAATCATAAGCATAGATCTTGGAAATTGTTTAAGTATTGGAGTGGGAGAGATTCTTGTAAGCTGACAAGAAGCCTTTAATGCCCCATTTCAGATCAGTATTACATGTAATCAAGCCATTAAAATTCCTTCAAATACTTCATTGTAACGTGTGAGGGATGTGAGTGACAAAGGTTCACTTGGTCAACTTAGTTGCGTTTTGGTTAGCAAGTTTTTTCCTCACATTTCACTTTTTTTCTAGGATAAACATTATGTTTATGTAGATTATTTTTCTTTCTGATAAGTTTATCTTTCTCATTTAATTTATCTCAATAATTTTTAAAATGACGTGAGAGCCATGGGTGAGGTCAAATCCAATAGATAAGTATGATGGGTTTTGATAAGCAGGTATTAGAATTCCAAGATCCATGTATATGTGCAAAGAGATGTACAATAATAAACATGACAAACCTCCCCCCAATACTATATTTATGATAAGGATGTACCCAAAGTGTTTGATGGAGTGATCAAATGAAATGATTAATAATGATGTTTTTCCTTCAAATTGTAAATTTTCGGTCATGAAATGGGTTACCTATCAAAGATAAATATGTTGGTTTTGTGTTGCAAACTACAACTAAAATAAATAAATAAATAAAATTACTATGATGGAGTTGAAATTTTTTACATGTAAAGTGTCATACTATTATACAACCTAGTAAGGCATGTATACTGTTAAGAAATTAATAGTAAATTATGGAGTTAGACCTAGGTGATAGAGGGGCATCCTGAATTACTAGATACCCTAGATATAAACTTTGACAGGTGTAGAGACTAGAGGTAAGTGATGTTGAATGACTTGATTCATTTGGTTATATTTGACAAATATAAATCCATGTCAAGTTTTAAGAGGGGATTGTTAGATAAACTTGGCACGGTGAAAGAGGTAAGGTTAGTTGGTTAATAATGGAAATTTTGGAAAGATGGTTTTCTTCCCATGGATTACATCTACTGGGGCCTTTGTAAGGATTGGGAATACTTCATTGTAATGTGTTAGGCATGTGTGTGGTGAAGGCCTAGTTAGTCGACATAGTTATTCTTTCACTAAGGAGCTAATATAATATTTTGTTAGATAGTGCTTTCCGCAGATTGGAGTCTTTCCAAGATAAACATTGTGTTTATATAGATCCCTTTTGATGCTAGTAACTTTATGTTTCTTAGTTAATTTCTCCCTATAATTTTTAATAGGAAGGTGATGATAAACACCCATGGGTTGTAGAAACGATGGAATTTTCCTAGTGGATGTGAGATGGATACTAGATCATAGCCTCCATAAAACTCTATTACATATTGTACTTTATCATCCCATAGAAATATAATAACCTCCTTAAAAGTCTATTTCATATTTCTCTCCATTATCCCATAAAAAATATATCTATGGATAGTACATCTATGAGGGTTAGATGTGCCTCCATGTGGCCTTTCTAAGTCAAACAAGGGTATAGAATATTATGGTCCATGTCCTCCCACAACATCATCTACTAGTGGTTCTTGGCATGATGATTGTACTATGGTGCCATGCTACATGAGGGTGTGAGTCAATATGGAAATTACCTTATTGATTTAAAAATTCTATCCATTATTAGAGAATTTTTAGTATTGGGGCTACACATTCATCCAAGTGGATGAAGTCCTATTAATGGGTTGCACCTAACATTTTATTTTTATTTTTGGAACACCCTTCATCCACCCCTTGAAATTCTCCCATGTTAAACTAGTTTACATGAAGTCCTAGCTTGTAATTTTCCCATAATTTCATCAAGAAATATAGAGGTACATCCTTATTACTACACAGAGGTTTATCAAATAACATGAACTACCTATACATCTAATGTTCTTGAAATTATTAGTAGGTGAAGCAGTCCATAGCAAAGTGATTTTTGTTGACTAGTAAAGGTTTGTTGTTTCTTGGGTCAATAAACAATGATAGAAAATCTTGTCTATTAATGTTGAGGTATCTAATTTGGTCTTTATTCATACTAATTCTATAGTGTTCATAAATCCTAGCCTTGTAATAAAAACTATTAATTAAGAGGCCTTTTGCACTTGAAACGGATGTTATAATTGAATTTAACGAACTTGCAAGAGACAATTAATAGGGCTCTCTCGTGTTTTGGTGTTCTTGTATGAGTGTTCTCAAGGTAGCCAAGGATTCATTAATTTCATCAATGGGATTCCCTTTTTCTTGTTTGGGGTTTGTTTTTTTCTAAGTTGTGATTTGTTGATGGAAAGTTCATCTTCTCACTAGGCATCATGGTAACCAAGTATTCTGTAATTCACTGTGATGCTTGGTTTTATAGCATCATTTAGGTTTTTTCTCAATTTGAAACCAAAATTTCATGACAGAAAACCAAAAAAAATCATTATAATGCTTACCTAGAATCCAAAGAAGATGTAATTCATTGACTTGGTGGTCGATGTAGATCAACGACGGAACATTTTGTTCAATATCAATTAAAAATGCACCATGTAGTCATAAAATAGTAACACTAGGAACACATCTGACGTTACTAAAAACACATGCTCATTCTTAAGAATATGTGCACATCCCTATAGATGCGCATGCCCTTCTAACCCATGTCAACATAGCTATATAATTGGCGCATTAATTGACAATTTACAGCTTACTAAACTTAGATTCTCATAAATGCACATACACTTTTAAGAGCACAAATAGATACATGTGGGAACACATTCATAATTTCCCATTACCACTTTTAATGCCATCTTTAACATAGAACACCCATATATATAATTTTTAATAATTATCTTTAATAAATTTTGAATACAATTATTAATATTATCTTTTATTTTATAAGCAATGAAATGTTATATAGCACTTTAAATTTTATCATATAATATATAGGCTTAATATAATAATGGATAGCATTTTGAATATCATTTCACAGTAAACATTTCACATCATTATTGGTAATTGTGTTTTGGAAAAGTTAACCATTGATTTTGTTAATATTATAATTTATAATAATATATATATATTATATATATAATATATATATATTAATAATTATTTTTTATGATCAATATTATTTGATGGTAAAGTTTACATTTTATTAGCATATACAATAATTGGTTTAACTTAGTTTTTTTATTAGTAAATAAGTGATGTTCACTATTTAAGTTTTAGTTTATTAACAAATCACTTTTTTTTTTATATGTATTAGGTAATTTTGGTTAGTATTTTTCACCACTTTTACTATTTAGTTTCTCAAAATGTTTTATTTAGTACTTGAATACTCTGTGTTTTTAATATTTTGACATAAATATCTTGTTGCTAAGGAAAAAAAGAAACATATGGTTTATTTTTACTACTTAAATTTATAAAATTGTTGTATATATATTGTAAAGACGAAACATACATATGAATAAAGCATATTAATATGAAGTTGTATAAAAAGAAATAAAATGCTCAACAACTTGAAATCTTACCTTTTGTCTTTATTCCTCCATCTTCATATTACTATTATGCA
>APFE031456270.1:0-32078 GCA_000404065.3 Pinus taeda
TAGCATACAATCCAGTGTTCCACAAAAACACCAAGCATATAGACACTCAGTTCCATTTTGTTAGAGAGAAAATACAGTCAAATGAAATTGCTGTTGAATATTGTAAAACTTGTGACAATGTGGCTGACATTTTTACAAAGCCTCTTGCACGAGTAAAATTTGAATTGTTTAGAAATATGCTAGGAGTCCAGGAGAACCCTTTCTCCATTAAGGGGGGGAGTTGAGAATAATTAATATTATTTTATTATTAATGGAGAAAATGGTTACATTTTTGTAACTTTCTCCCTAGTTTAGAATTAGTTCCTATAGTTATGGGGTTTGGATACAACTTCCTATTTCCTAGTATTGTATTTAATGATGTAATCTTTTGATTGAATTGCAATAGAGTGAACGAGAGACATCTCTCAAGTTTTGTGAGTGTAGTCTCCAGGTGCAGGCCACACCTGAGAGCTACATCTCTTTCTTTTCAATTCAATGCATATTTTATCTGTAAAAGAGACTTTCAAGGATAATAAAGAGAAATATGATGACTTCATCCAGGTCATGAATGCTTTCAAAGCCCGAAGGTCTGTAATTTTTTTATATAAAGATTGGCATTATCAATCAATACCTGTTATTTTCTTTGGTCTACATTAACTACACATGGTAATTTTTCTGGCAACTTTGCAGACTTGATACGGTCGATGTTATAGTTCGAGTAAAAAATTTATTTAAAGGCCATAATTCCCTTATTTTTGGTTTTAATATCTTTCTGCCTAAAGGTTATGAAATTATATTTCTTTCCGGGCAAAAACCTGCTGATTTTCGCCAAGCAACCCGTTATATTAATAAGATCAAGGTAATGCAGATGATCAATTATGTTAATAAAATCAAGACAATGCAGATGAGGATGTATTAGTTCTTTGATATTTGAAAGCTATTTTATATTTACAATCCAATTTATTGTAACTAGATGTGTTTTTGAAATGTTGAACTGGTATAGGAGTATTTGTTATAACATTCTTGTTTTGACATTCTTGTTTTGGTTTATTATTTTCAGACAAGGTTTCAAAGAGATGAACAAGTATACCCAAACTTTTTAAATATACTAAACATGTATAAATCTGGGTACAAATCAAGAGATGAAGTATACAAAGAGGTACTTTCTAGTGTTTTGCAAATATGAGAACATAAATGTTAATTTCTTCTAATTCTTTTAAGCTAAGTTATTCTATAAGGAATTTAATTCTATTTGTCTGTATGCAGGTGGAAACACTATTTTATGATCATCAAGATTTATTAGAAGAATTTAAGCTTTTTCTATCAAACTAGATAGGTGGAAACACTATTTTATGATCATCAAGATTCACTAGAAGAATTTATACTTTTTCTACTAGATGAGAGATTTATTAGAAGAATTTGCACTTTTACTAGCAAATGAGATAGGTGGAAATACTATTTTATGATCACCAAGATTTACTAGAAGAATTTATACCTTTTCTACTAGATGAGACACCTCCAACTCCCATTTCCAATGTGCATTTCTAGTCATTTCTATTGGGTATTTACAAAAAGAAATTGTGGTGAAGGCCTCTTATCTAATCACTATGTTATATGTTAAAAGAATGAGTGACTATGCTTTATCAATGTAGTTGTGAAAAGTACAAACTTAGAGAACCCATTGAAAGTTTTTTCCATTTTATATTAACATCTAGTTATGAATGATGTCATAGTATTGATTGCAAATTCCTAAAGCTATGCTCATTTTGCAAATAAACATTTTATTATTTAGTCAAAGTGGGTCATTATATTACAGACTCAATTCTATTCCATGTGAAAAGATTAGTAATCTTTTTGTGCTTTTAAAAATAACCATGGTCAATTTCACAATTAGAGGTATGTTTGAGAAGACAAAAATCAATAGTAATTTGTAGCAAAAGTTGAATTCAACAAAATAAGGCAGTGAAATGAAAATTGTTTGCCCTTCCTTATATTGGTGCTTCCAATATAGCATTTTAGTTTGTTTGTTTTGCTATTTCTTTGAAGCATATCCATGTTGAAATCTCTACAATGAATATTGTTAAATATAAGGGTATATTACATAATGTTAGCATTTTAGTTTGTTTGTTTTTCTAATGCTTTGAAGCATATCCATGTTGAAATCTCTACAATAAATATTGTTAAATTTGAGGGTGTATTACAAAATGCTTTTGTAACAGTATGCAATGTGTTGGTCAATGTTGCAGAAGGTGCAACATACAAATTAGGAACTGAATATGCATGTCCTGAAGAATCATCTTCTATATTGTAGCTTCTACTTTTTTCTCTTAAAACTCCAAATGTTCCAAAATCTATATATCTTCAAGTTTTTGTAATAAGATGGGTTCTTTCAAATATATTTCTTGTAAACATAGGATGTGAGATTGCATTAAATCATTGTTCCTTAGTAGATCATTTATATGTGTTTGTAAGTTGTGGGTTTTTACCGAGTGTTGAGGTATATGCATTTGTTTCAATGGATGGGTAATTATAGTGGAGTTCCCACTTTGTATTTTTTTTTTGATGTTCTATTTCAAGAGAAATTTTGGACTCTTGTCTAGAATTGGTATTGGATAAAGAGTAGAAAGTAACTTGTTATTATTATGGGTAGCTAAATGTTACAATTTCAAGGTGCTTTTACCCTACATGTTCTATTTAAATGTTCCACCTTTATGTTGGTTGAAAGACATATGGGTTATATCAATTTGACACATTTTCCACTGGCCCATCCCCTTAGATTTGTTCTTATTTATGAGTCCCATGTTACTCTTTTGAAACTACAGTGACAATTTATAGTTTGTGTATTATAATGTTGTCAATTGATTGAGTTCTTCTGAAGATTTCTTATTACAAACTGGAAACGATTCCTTTATTCTTTGTTTTTTATCAAGAATTAACTCCCACTATAGTTGCAATTCCAAATAGTTTCTTTTCACAGTTCTATTTTTATTTGGCTTACAACCTTTACTTTTAAAAATAAAGTGGATTATTTAACATACTCATTGTTAGAATGCATAGTTCATGCTTCAATTTGTGTTATAATGTTCTTGTTCAGTATTTTTGTCCAATCTTTGGAGTTAGTTATTAAATTCTAATTCTATTACTTTATGTGATTTCTTTTTTCATCTAGTGCTGATAATCTAGTAGGTTAGTCTAATAGGTAAGCTGGATCCTATTTTCTCTCGAACATTCTTCCCACCTTTATAGAGCACCTATATATATATATTGCACTTCTTAATAGATTATGGGTAAAGATCTCATTATCTAGCGAAAAAAGCTTTTTCCTAAAAGCAAATGATTATTGAAAGCTTGATTGGAATTGGCTTATAAGGAAAATGGAGAACCTTATTCATCACTAGTGTAACTATTGGTTATCAAGATGGGTTTGACTAGTTCTAGTTAAAACAGTTTTAGAAGCACAACATGTCTTCTGGTAAATACTATCTTTGATCCCTCGGGGCATTCTTTACAAGATTCAGTGGCTCTATTTCTAATTCATATGGTATGGTAGTAGGGAGAAATATGGATTGTCTTTAGTTAAGTGGAATAAATTTTCTCTCCCAAAATCCCAAGGGGGCTAGGTTTTCAAAAAAATATTACTATTTATGCCTTGGTAGCCAAGAGTGTATGGAGGATAATAAATTCCAATGGATTATGGACATAGGTTATTTGATCAAAATCTATCCAGCGAGACTCTACTTGATTGTTTGAGGTGTCCAAATCCCACAAAAAGGCTCGATGTTTTAGAAAGCTCTTATTGATGCCCTTCCATCAATTTATTAACTACTTTGTTGGAAGGTTGGTAAAGGTGTCCAAGTGAAAATAGGACTTGACCCATGGGTGGGGTGCACTGGTATATCATTTGCCTCATCTTATGATAACACACATTCCAGCCAATGGATATTACACCTGATCTCAAATTGCAGATCCACTAGCTTCAACAACATATCTATATGAAGATAAATAGACATATCCATATCCTCTGAATTTCTAAGACATTACCTTGTCCAATTTCATATCCATTAGATCTTGGGAGTATAAGGATAATCTAGTGATTCAAATTTGACCTGACCCATACCTTCATTTAGAGCTCAAGAAAATGATGTTCTAGGGATCTTCTCTAACTAATAGTTATCCATATGTTCATGAAAACTGATGTAGATGCTCTGGTTCAATGTGACCCACTCTTTTCACTAGGCATGAAGGTTCAGATTCTTCTCCACTGAAAATGAATCTCTTCATCTGTTTCAAAATTATAATGAGTGTGGAATGTTTTGATGCAAATCTGAATTTCATGCAGAACTTCTTAGATACTATGTCTCAATCTCTTGTCTCTCTCTTAGTCTCTTCATGAACATACCAACTCCTTGGCACAACATCTAGAGTGTGAATGAACTTGTGAGTGGAAGTTTGGGAACTTGCTTGGATATATTATCACTGGAACTATTTCTTGGAGATATGGATTATAACCAACCCAATAGCAACAAGAGGTCGGGATGATGACCAGCCCCTCAACTATCGTAGACAGGTTTAGGCCCCACTGATTATACCTTCACACCTTTCTTGGACAGATGAGGATTACTCCTTTAGGGAACATTACATTATCTAAGCGAGCATGGATGTTTCAGAGCTCAAGGTTTAGGTGATACTAAATATAGTATAAGAGGCTGTGATGAGCCGAGAACTAATACTGTTGCATCTATGATGAGCTGGCACCAAATAAAGGAAAGGGGAGCTATTATCCGGGTCAGGAACTAATGGTACACAGAGCTATTTCCCAACGAGCAACTGTGGTCGTATGAGCCGAGATCTAAGGTTAGTGATGGAGACACAGTTTCTTATCCATCACTAGTAGCATAGGTAGAAGTAGAGGTAGAAGCAGTTGACTAAGCAGTAGACCCAGTTTCTTATCCATCACTAGTAACATAGGTAGAAGTAGAGGTAGATGCAGCTGACTAAGCAGTAGACCCAACACGAGTAGATGTAGAGTAATATGTTTAAGCAAGACGAGTAGCATAAGTAACATAAGGAGTAGAAGAGATAGTAGATCAGTAGCAGTTGTTTGCAGTAACAGCAATAACAAGAGAAGAAGAGGTAGCCGGAATGTAAGATCGAGACCCATTATCAATAGCTTACCCACCACTATCTTGCCTGGTATCTATTCCCATCCCAGCTTCCCTTCACGTAGTTCCATCTTGAGTTTACCCAGCGCTAGGAGAGGTAGATTCAGTAAATGTAGAGTCTGTTGATTTTGCTAATTAACAAAGTGATCCAATTGATTCAGAAGCGATTGACATGGTTCCCGTACCAAAGGTACCAAAGTCAGTTAATCCAGAGCCAGTGAATGATCCAGTAGCTTACCTAGTTCCAGTCTACTAAGCTTCACCCGTTTACCCAATGGCTAAGGTAAAGGCAGTTGGACAGCCAACAATAGAAGTTCTAATTAATCAGTCAATGGAGATTACAGAATATCCACTTATACCTTATCGAGATCTAGAACCAGAAGCATATCAACTCTAAGCACGCTACGCAGCGTCTGTCTATCCAATACCATCATCTAACCCAACAACACCAGCAACAGATCCTGTTCTGTGCCATCATCCATCTCTTGACCAGAATTGCTGTAGATAAAATATCCACTTATACCTTGGTGGAAGAACTCTATTCTCGTCATTGGATCATCCTAGAACACTCACACACCTAACTTGTTATTAGTACCTATTCAATGGTGGCTGCTAGTACCTATTAATCTAAGCGTAGGGAGGGGAAGGAACAAAGCTATAAGCGAAGGGATTGTAAACAAGTGATTCAGTTAATCCAGTAGTTGATTCAGCAACCATTGAAGCAGTTGAAGATACATACCCATGCCCAGAAAGCTAATCCAGCTATATAGGACCAATAGTTTACTCGCCACCACCTCTAGTACTAGCAGCAACAAGAAAAGTAGATGTTTTTTCAGTTGAATATGTAGTTGACTCTACAACAACAGGTTCAGCATAAGTAGATCTTGTCGATTAAGCAAATGAACTAGTACCTTGTTATCGAGATGATGACCTTCGTGATCGAGTTGTGGATGATCCATATAGAGACACATATAGGGAACTAACCACTACACATGGAACTAACCACTACACATGGGGAACAGGAAATAACCACCACATTAGATAAAACCACCTAATGTAGTGATAGAGATAGTGGTCAAGATGAATATATGATGATTTTAGGTCTAGAGGTGAATGAGCTGAAGGAGCTTTTCATGATTGATATAGAGTAAAAGAAACACCAGTAGCGATAGTAGTAGATATAGCACCAAAAAAATAGATCATGTTGGTTCAGCACCAGTAATAGTAACAGAGCTAAGATCATAGGTCTCTTTACCAAGAGAAAACACAAAGGCTACATACGCAGAATCGAGAGTCCACCTTTCATGTTAGAGAGCGAGATGGAGTTAGTTCCACATCAGAACCATATCTAGTCGCACGAGTAGGGTCCACCTTTCATGTTAGAGAGCGAGATGGAGTTAGTTCCACATCCGAACCATATCTAGTGGCACGAGTAGAGTAAGAAACAACAGTTCTAACAAGATTCGATCCACGATTACCGTTAACACCATATCTAGTAGGTAAATTAGTAGTAGAGTAAGCATCCTAATCACCATATGTGTTGAATATGAAATGAATTATTTCAACCAAATTGAGAAGCCAACAGTACTATGAAGAACAATACATATAAAAAATATAGATAAAACAATTAAAAAACACAGTCAGTGTGTGAGCTAAAAAATGTTGCAAATTTCATATATTCATTCAACTATTAACTACATTATTAAATAGTAAAACTATTACTAAAATCAGCTCTCGAATAAATCTACTTGAATTACAACTAATTTCATCACTTTCTAGAAGCACTAACCACCTTAACAATCTCCTGCTTTAATTTTGCAGTGAACACAAAATCTGCTTGCTACTTTGTCAGCATTTTACTTAACTAATTAATCATTATTTCCAACACTCCCCCATAATGATTAATGAGGATTTACTATCTTATCTCTTATTGCCAAAAACTGATCTTTTTCCACTGCTTTGGTGAAGATATTTGCTAGTTGATGCTAAGTATTTATATCTTTTAATTCAATATCCTTCTTCTGTACCAAATCTCTAATGAAGTGATATTTCAGGTCAAAATGTTTTGTCGTGCTGTGATGAACTCGATTCTTTGCTAACTTGATGGCACTTATATTATCACAATAAATCACTGTAGGCTGAACTTGTTTCTCTCCAATTTCTTCCAAAATTTTTCTGAGCCAAAGAGCTTGTGTACCTGCTGAGGTAACTGCAACATACTCCACTTTTGTAGATGAGAGGGCAACAATGCTTTGTTTTTTTAATCAAACCAGAACCAAAAGAGAAACAATTTCCAGATGTGGACTTACGGTCATCAAGACTACCTCCCCAATCTGAATCACTAAATCCAACAAGATTGAACTTTTCAGAAGAGTAGTAATGAATACCAAAATTTAGAGTGGCTTTCACATACCTTAAAATCCTCTTGGCTGCCTTCATATGTATTTCAGATGGATTTGTCATATATCTTGAAACAAGTGAAACTGAATATGTAATATCAGGCCTTGTGTGGGTTAGAAATATCAAGCTCCCCACAATACTTCTGTAAGTTTTCTCATCAACTAAATCAGCACCATCATCTCTACATTACACCTCTCCATGAGCACTTGGAGTAGGGGATGGATGACAATCAAGCATATCAAATTTATTTAACATATCATGTGCATACTTTGTCTCACAAATGAAAATCTCATCCTTACTTTGATAAACCTCCATTCCTAGAAAATATTTCATGATGCCTAGATCTTTCATCTCAAATTCATTCATCATAGCAGCTTTGAATTTATCATTCATCTTAGAACTAATACCCATATACAATAGATCATCAACATAAAAACTTATGATTACAATATCAATACCTTCTTGTTTGTAGTAAAGGGTAGGATCATTCTTACTTCTCTAGAAGCCATTTTCCTGAAAGTATCCATCAATCCTTGCATACCACGCTCTTGGTGCTTGCGTGAGGCCATACAAAGCCTTCTTCAACTTGTAGACATTATTCTCCTATCCTTCCACTTCAAAATCTTGTGGCTACTCCACATATACTTCCTCTTCTAGGTACCCATTCAAGAAGGCACTTTTCACATCCATATGATGTATGCTCCACTTTTTATGAGCTGCTAATGAAATCAACATTCTAATGGTCTCCTATCTTGCTACTGGCCAAATGTCTCTTCATAATCAATTCCATAATTCTGTGTGAATCCTTTAGCAAGTAATCTTGCTTTGTGTCTTTCAACACTCCCATCACTGTTAAATTTAGTCTTATAGACCCATTTGGTGCCAATCTTTTTCTTTTCACGTGGAAGCTCTGTCAACTTCCAAGTGGCATTCCTTTGAATGGAATCCATCTCTTCTTGCATGGCTTGCATCCAAACATCATTAGTACATGCATCTTCAAAACATGATGGTTCAAATTCAGCCTTGGCTAATAAAGCCAAATTGACTATCTCACCTATTGGGCTTTCTTCATGTGCTTGATATGCACTCCTCTCATAAATATCACTCAATCTTCTTACCTTCCTTGTAGAACTTGGAGAAGGAGACGAACTTGAACTTGATGTTGAAGAAACTGATCAAGGGCTACTTGGTGGAGTTAAGCCACTAGTTACAAAAACATTAGTTGGCTACTCATGATCATTATCAACAATTATATCATCATTCAAAACAGATTTTGTCTTCTCAACATGTCCTTTTTGATGACCATAAACTCCCCCTTCATCAAAAATTACATCTCTTGAGACAATAAGCTTGTTAGTTAGAGGATTATACAATTTATAAGCCTTGCTTGTCTCACTCTACCCAATAAAAATTCATAACTCACTCTTTGCATCTAACTTTCTTCTATTTTGATCAGGTACATGCACATAAGCCAAACAACCAAAAACTTTGAAATGATTAACATTAGGCTTTTCTCCATACGTAGCTTCATAAGGAGTCATATTTTCCAGTGCACTGGTGGGGCTACGGTTGAGGATGTATACTGTTGTAGCAATTGCATCTCCCCAATAAGAGTTGCTCAATCCCTTAGTTTGTAGCATGCATCTTGCCATTTCAACCACAGTACGATTTTTTCTTTCAGCTATGCCATTCTGCTCGGGTGTGTATGTTGTAGTATGCTGCCTCCTGATGCCATTCATATCACAATAACTCTCGAAAGCTTTTGAGCAGAATTCTCCTCCACGGCCAGTCTGCAAACATTTGATTTTGCACCCTCTCTCATTTTCTACAAGGGCTTTGAACTTCTTGAATGTATCTAGGGCTTCACTTTTGGCCTTCAAAAAATATACCCAACAATTTCGTGAGTAATCATCAATAAAAGTGATGAAATATGATGACTTACCCAAACTCTTAGTTTGCATAGGACCACATATGTTTGATTGAACAAGCTGAAGTGGGTGATGAGGTCTCCATGCACTACCCTTTGGAAACCTTTCCCTTGCATGCTTTCCTTTAGCACATCCTTCACAAACCTCCTTATGCTCTTCTACCTTAGGCAAACCAGAAACTAATGCATGTGAGGTTAGAAGCTTCAAACTCTGAAAATTTAAATGCCCATACGTGAGATGCCATAACCAACTTGAATCCTCATAAGCCATATTAGCAAGATTGCTATTATGTTCATCAAACCTCAAGGGAAACATCCTATTTCTTGTCATAGGCACAACAGTGATCACCCTATTTCCCTTATTCTTATCATAGATAGTACATGTCTTATTTTCAAAGACTACTTTATAATTTTTCTCACAGAGTTTCCCAACACTCAGCAAATTATGCTTCAATTGTGGAGTATAATAAATGTCATGAATACTCTTTATACCTTCTTTTGTTTGGACCTCCATAGCTCCTTTGGCATCAACCGCCAATGATTTATCATCACCAAGGTGGATCTTGGATTTGAAACTTCCATCCTTTGCTGAAAACAACTTCTCATTCCCTGTCATATGGTTAGAGCATCCAGAATTGAGGTACCAAACATCTTTACTAGTATTTTCACCTTTGACATAAGATAAAAATAAGTGATCTGGAGGATACTCACCTCTTTCTTGAGCATAATTAGCATTTTTACCTTCTTTCAATCTGCATTCTCTTTCAAAGTGACCATACATGTTACAATGGTAACATTGAACATTTCTCTTATGAAATCTACCTCTACCTCTTCCTCTGAAACTACCTCTTCCACTTGAGCCACCTCTTCCTCTACCTCTTGAATAATTTTGGTTTTGCCATTCACCTTGACCTTGATGGCTTTTGGTGCTGCTGCTACTTGCATCTTCATTCTTTGTAATTTGTAATTTAGAGGAAAAAGCTTTCTCTACAGCTTCAAAAGTTTCCTTTAATCTTTCTTCATGAGACATCAAAGATCCAACCAATTCATCAAACTGTAGTTTTGTTAAATCCTTATTTTCTTCCATGATTATTGCAACATGATTCCATCTATGTGTTAAAGATCTCAATACTTTTTAATTAAAACTTCATTACTTACAACTTCTCCAAGTGTAGCCATTTTATTGACCACATCTTTGACTCTCACACAATAGTCAATGATACTTTCAGCTTCTTGCATCCTCAAATTCTCGAAATCTCCCTTCAATGTCTGAAGCTTGACCACCTTAACTTGATCACTACCTTGGTAAGCTTCTTGTAGAGTCTCCCAGGCAGCTTTGGCAGTTTTTGCTCTTGATATTCTTGGAAATAAGCTCTTATCAAGAGATATCTGAATGTGAAACAAAGCTTGAGCATTCTTCTTCCTTGCTTCCTTTCTTGTTGTTCTTTCATTGGCTGTAAGAGCATTCCAATCAGCTGGCTCCTCATATCCTGATTCAACAATCTCCCACAAATCTTTTCAAATAAAAAAGGTTAGCATCTTAATGCACCAATAATCATAATCGTTCCCATCAAATTCTGGAACTAGCACCTGGTTAGAATTCGACATGAATAACTTTGGCGAAATTCCAACAATACAACTTTAACCCAAAATAATTTTACCTGCTCTGATACCACTTGTTGAATATGAAATGAATTATTTCAAACAAATTGAGAAGCCAAAAATACTATGAAGAACAATACATATAAGAAATATAGATAAAACAATTAAAAAACACAGTCACTGTGTGAGCTAAAAAATGCTGCAAATCTCATATATTCATTCAACTATTAACTACATTATTAAATAGTAAAACTATTACTAAAATTAACTCTCGAATAAATCTACTTGATTTACAACTAATTTCTAGCACTTTCGAGCAGCACTGACCACCCTAACAATCTGCTGCTTTAATTTTGCAGTGAACACAAAATCTGTTGGCTACTTTGTTAGCATTTTACATAACTAATTAAGCATTATTTCCAACAATATGCAGATCCTCCACGTCTAGAAACAGTCCCAGGCATTGAAACACCAAGAGAAACTACAAGAGCAGTAGTAGAATCCTATGTTTATTCAGTAGATTAAGAAAATGAACCACGACCAGCAACATATAATCTAAAAGTTAAGGTAACAACAGAAGCAAGGGAAGATCAAGACCTAGTAGCAACACTAACCAATAAAGTAGCATCCATAGTAGAAAGAGATGGAGATGCGTCGGGTGCAGTTTAAGTAGTTCAATTTCCAGATCAATACCTAGAAGCGGAAAAAGAACCAAGCCGAGAGATAACCCCTAGTTGACCAGTAACAATGTATCGCCATGATTGCCATTTTCTATCCCTTGTTACTCGAGTACTAGCATCCCCATTCCTATTCCTTGCTAAATGCTTGTCTGAGACGGTCCATCCAAAAGCTAACATAATAGGATTATAATTGTTCACAAGTGCAAGAACATAAGTATAACTAGGTGGTAAGGCATAGGTTCAATAAGGTAATGCACGGGAAGTATTAGAGCGAGTAGTTGCTTAAAAAATAGCATCAGCAAAGGAAGAAGCGTTATTAGTGAGTTTCTAATCCAATTGGAACCATTCCAGACCCAGATCAAGAGGCAACATTCCTAAACTCCGTAACAACCCCATATCTAGATCAGGTAGTAAACTCGGGAGAAAGAGTACGCTTTAAAGACAGTTTACTCGGAATCTGTTCATACGGAAGCAGTAGTCATTTCCATTGAGCCAAATGCAAAGCGAATCTAAGGTGCACTTTCAACATGGGCACCTATAAGGTACAGAATGGGAGGGGAAAGACCAGATGTTGTAGGTGTCAAGTCCATTAGGGCTAATGAACACTCCTAAACCCGAGATGGCCAAAAATCAAGTTATATTAGGTTGGGAATTTTTCTGGTAAAATTCCAAAAAATCAAGTTATATTATGTTGGGAATTTTTCTGGTAAAATTCCAAAAACAAAATCACTTGAAGAGAGAACAATGCTCTATTTTTCTCGAGGATCTTAACACAGGGAAGTTATAAAAAAAAAATATTTTATGAGAACATAGTATTACACACACCCACAAAAGCTTTGTATTCATTAATAAAAGACTGATACAAACTTCATCCTCTTAACAGAGGGATTCACCAAGAACTTCAAAATTACTCTGTCTCCTTTTGAACATATTTACACTGCTCTGTGTAAATTTTTCATTTACATTTACTGTTGTAAATGAAATTCTTACATATCACGTGTTGCATATATTTCTTCGCTCACTCTGCTCTTTTCTTTTGTTTCGCACTGCTGTGCGTTTCAATACTAAAAAAATACTATGAACAACACATTTCAATACATGTGTCTTCCTTGTGTCATAAAACCAAAAACTACACTCGTGGATAAAAAACTAATAAAATTGAAAACTTACGTACATTTACCAACCCATAGTAAATTTCATTTACTGTTTTACTGAAAAACGGCAGTCAAAAATGAAACTTTTACTCCACGTCAATTTCATATTGCAGCCCTCTACTTCAACCATTTAATTATGCAATTTCAGATAGGACGATACAAGGATAAAATCATTTTCGACATTATGCCGATGGATGTATGTCACATCTTATTAGGCAGACCTTGGCAATATGATAGAAAGGTGACACACGATGGAGTGTTGAACTATTATAAGTTCGAAAAAGATGGGGTTAGGCATACCCTTGTGCCTATGAGGGAAGAGAAGGAAACAGCTGAAGTAAATCAAACTAAGGCATTGCTAATGAGCGGAAAACAATTTTTAAAGCAGGTTGAGAACAGTGAAATAAGTTATGCTGTAGTCAAGAAGACAAGGACAGTTCTATTGCATACGGAAATCACAGATTTACCTATAGAAATACAGCAGATGTTGGAAGAATTTACAGATATAGTAGTGGACGACTTGCCAGATAAGTTACCTCGCAAGCGGAGTATTAGCCACCATATCGATTTCATACCTGGAGCCAGCTTACCAAATAAGGAAGCTTATCGAATGAGCCCCAAGGATAATGAAGAAATCAGAAAACAGGTGCAGGAGCTATTGGACAAAGGATTAATCAGAGAGAGTTTAAGCCCATGTGCTGTACCAACAGTTCTCACCCCCAAAAAGGGAGGAGAATGGAGGATGTGCACCGATTCCAGGGCCATCAATAAAATCACCATCCGGTACAGATTCTCGTTACCATGTATGGATGATATGATGGACTGTTTGAGTGGGGCAGCTTACTTCTCTAAAATATACTTAAAAAGCGGATATCACCAGATTCGAATACGAGAGGGAGACGAGTGGAAGATAGCTTTTAAAACGAATGAAGGATTATATGAATGGTTGGTCATGCCGTTCGGGTTGAGCAATGCACCCAGCACATTCATGAGACTCATGAATGAGATGCTAAAGGAATATATTGGGAAGTTCGTAATTGTTTATTTGGACGACATTCTTAATTTTAGCAAGACGAGAGAAGAACACTTCTGGCATGTGCGTAAAGTGTTGGAAAAGCTACAGCAAAACAAGTTATTGATAAATCTGAAGAAATGTATGTTTCTGCAGAGAGAGTTAATTTATCTGGGATTTGTGATAGCAGAAAACGAATTGAAGATGGATCCGGAAAAGGTAACAACAATAATAAATTTCTCGTCACTGAAGAATTTGTTTGACGTACGTAGTTTCCATGGATTAGCAAGTTTCTACAGGAAGTTTATTAAAAATTTTAGCGGAATTTGTGATCCTATGTCCGAGACCATAAAAAAGGCCAGCCAACCTTTTCGATGGACAGAAGCAGTAGAAAAAAGTTTTCAACTATTGAAAAAGAAGATAACAGAAAGACAGATTCTCAGGTTACCATATTTTCAAAAATTATTTCAGGTACGTTGTGATGATAGTGGAAAAACAATCGGGGCTGTACTCAGTCAGGAGGACAGTCCTGTAGCATTTTTCAGTGAAAAACTAAATGAGAGTAGGCAGAAGTACTCCTCATATGACAAAGAATTTTACGCAGTGGTACAGGCTCTAAGACACTAGAGGAATTATTTGTTAGGGAACGAGTTCATGCTATTTTCAGATAATTCTGCATTACAATATGTAATGCAGCAACACAAACTTAATCATAAGCATGCCAAATGGGTGTAGTACTTACAGAGTTTTAATTTTGTGCTGAAACATATCAGCGGACAAGCAAATAAGGTGGCCGACGCATTGAGCAGAAAAGCTCTACTTTTACAGGAAAGCACTGTACAGGTTTTGGGTTTTGAACATTTACGAGATCTTTATAAGATCGACACAGATTTCAAAGAAGCCTATGAGGCGTGCCAAAACCCTTTGATAAGGGGAAATAACCCTTGGCTGGATTACAACATACAAGAGAAATTGCTTTTTAAGGGAGGACAATTGTGTATCCCCAGCTGTTCTATGAGGGAGAATATTATTCGTGAAAAACACAATGGGGGTTTGGGTGGACACTTCGGTATAGACAAGACCTTGGAGCAACTTAGTCAATTTTATTTTTGGCTAAGAATGCGACGAGACGTACAACGTTTTGTGGCTAAGTGTAAGGTGTGTCAATTAGCGAAGGGACATAGCCAGAACACAGGATTATATATGCCATTGCCTATTCCAGGCAGACCTTGGGATTCAGTGAGTTTAGATTTTGTTTTGGGACTGCCAAAAACGTAGAAAGGTTATGATTCGGTGATGGTAGTGGTGGATCGTTTCTAAAAAATGGCACATTTTGTACCTTGTCGGAAAACTAGTGACGCCACTCACGTGGCCCACTTGTTTTTTTAATGAGATTGTCAGATTACACGGGTTGCCAACAACCATCCTATCAGACAGAGACGTGAAGTTCACGAGACATTTTTGGCGTACCTTATGGAAAAAAATGAACACCCAATTAAGCTACAGTTCTGCTTATCACCCGCAAACCGACGGGCAGATAGAGGTTGTGAACAGGAGTCTGGGAAATCTGTTACGTAGCTTAGTCGGAGAGAATTCTCGAATGTGGGACTGAGTGCTAGCACGGGTCTCAGTAGCTTTCAGATCCTATTTGGCATGCACCCTCGTGGAGTGCATGAACTTCCGGATCTTGGTTTATAGGAATGATGGAGTGCGGATGGAGAATATTTTGCTAATGCAATGAGGGATTTACACGAACAGGTGAAAGCAAAATTACAGGACAGCAGCTTGAAGTATAAGGAACACGCAGATTTAAGAAGAAGAGAAGTTCATTTTGAGGTAGGGGATGAAGTTCTGGTACACCTACGTAAGGAACGTTTCCCTAAGGGTACGTACAATAAACTGAAGTACAAGAAGATAGGGCCTTGTAAGATCTTGTGAAAGTTTTCAGCGAATGCCTATGAAATACAACTACCACCTGGAGTAGGCATATCACCTATCTCCAATGTGGCAGATCTGTTTCCGTATACAGCCGATCTGTTGGAGGAAAAGAAGGATGAACCCGGACAATCCACGCGGAACACCCAGGAAAATGGAGAAACATGGAAAAGACAAATGTCGTATGTCCAACCTCCTGAGATCGAAGGCATCCTCGAAACTCATAGATAAAGATTGTTTCTTCCATTTTTCTCTGTGATTCAAGATCCGATACAAACTCGACGATCCATTCTTGTTGAGTTCATTAATGATTCATTATAATAAATAAAAACATGAATCTTTATCATGAAATTGACTAGGCTTAGTTTTGATAGAGTTAATTGATCTGTGATTTCCAGACAATTTTTGATATTCAATGCAATAGACCCAACCTGTGTCGAATATTCCCACTACACTTGCTATTATGACTGCGTTGCAAGTACAGGCAATGCCAGTTGTGTGTCAACCTCAAGTCTCACAGGTTGCAATACAACAACCTCTTGTATCTATAGCTCAATCACAACCTCAGGTTAGCGCTCCCTTACCTGGAATGACTCAGGCTCAAATGGGTATTATCACTCCATAGCTTGGTCAATCTTCTAGTATTGGACAACAAAAAATGGTCCAGCAACCATGGCTGGCACAATACCAACAATTGCAATTCCACCAAACCTACCGAGGAACTGAACGACACGGCTTCATGGGTAATGGACAACTACCCTTTCAAAATAGTTACCAACAATCACACTATACTTGTTATGTCCAACAACCTTATCAAAGTTACCAACATTAGATACATTATGCTGGTATGCAAAGACCTACTGCTCGGGTGATTCCATCTTATCTTAGGTATGCTTCACCTAACCTGAATCAACAATTGCCTTTTGTAGCAACTCTAGAATTACCAGATTTCAACCGGCTGACGAATGATCCAATTGCATATGCCCCATGGTGGCCATCGATTCCTCATAAACTCCCCTTTGATATTCCTAAATTCAATGGAAATCCAGTAGAATATCCATCAAATCATGTAATGAATTTTCATTTGTGGTGCTCATCTAACACCTTAAATGATGATTCGATTAGACTTCACCTTTTTCAGAGAATGCTCACTGGTCCGAAAGCAAAATGGTATATTGAATTTCCTAGAGCTTCGTTTGATAACTTTAGTGCCTTGCCACTACCATTCTAACCCACTTTCAGTTACCCATAAGGTACGAAACATGAACAAAAATCCTTAGCAACTTTAAACAGACCATGTCTACTCACATATCTCATCATATTCATGAGTGGCAACGTCGTCGTCGAATGGTAAAGGAATATGTTCCTGATCAACTTTCGGTTGAGTGGTTTATTAAGTCCTTATTGCCTTCAATTACTGAAGACATGGCGAAAGGAGGAGTTTTCACTTAAGAGAAAGTCATTGCTTGTGCCCAATATATATACTTGATCTATACTTAGTCTAGCACACTCTATGACAAAATTCTTGGTGCTCGCAGACCAACATTTTCCATTCCTCCCCCTGCTAAATCAAACAAGGACTCTCATTTCGGTGATGGTGTGATCGGTACCTCAAGCATGCAAACTGCAAAGGAACCATTTGGTAAATCTCTTGCAGTTTCTAGTAAAAAAGAAAATGAAAAACCTCTTGCCTCAAAGATTAATGCCATGTCATCTAACAAGGCAAAGAATCCTAAGAAACCAGGGGGCAAGAAGAAATGAAAAGATAAAAAGAAGAAACAAGAGAGTTCAACTCCTGAAAAATCTTTTGAGAACCCTCTTGGGCGAAAGAAACCTCGTGATCCATTTTATGTTTGTAACGAGGACCATTGGATGAGAGATTTTCCACATCGAGCTGAGGTTACAAAATTGCTAAAGACTTCAAATACCTCTACGGTATTGACTGATCCATTTCCAAACCCAGAAACTAATCTGGTTACTATCGATCATGCCTCCACATCCCAAGTGCTTATGTTATCCGTCTCAAAATAGTTGAATGATGCTTTGATATTGACAAGGAACAAAGATTATGGGAATCCACCATCGTCAAACAACAAGGCTACCAATCAACCTAGTAGTTCGACGACGACTTCACTAGAAGTTTTTACGCCTGTTATTCCTAAATTAACTATAAATCCACCAAAGGGAGTCATACATAAGTCGAAATTTAGTCTTTGTGCTCGAGCTGCACATAATTATAACATAGTGGAGGATCTGGCTCAATTGCCATCCGGTATGTTGACGCTAGAAGTACTGCAGAACTGCCCCTCCCAAAAGCAGGCTCTGTTATCAGCAATAGGTGGGATTGATCCAGTGGATTCCAATCTTGTGGCCTTTGACCATAAAGGATATGCACCTCAGTTACTGGCTCAACTCGCTTTCCTTACACACATAAAAGTCCTCAATAAAATTGTTCATCGAACGATCATTGATGAGGGGGCATCCCCTTGTATTATGTGAATGAGTTTGTGGAAAACTCTAGGTTCACCACCCTTGTCTCGATCATGAATGACATTAAAGGCATTCGATGGAAGAACATACATGCCATATGGGATTTTAAGTAACTTTCAAGTCGAATTGGGGTGCAAGGCCGTAGAGATTGAAGTCGAGGTCATTGATGGAAACCTTGACTACAATATCTCATTGGGAAGGCCCTGGATTTATGCCATGGATGTTGTTGTGTCTACATATTTTAGAAATATTGCATTTCCTTTTCAAGGTGGAATTACAATCGTTGACCAATTAGCTTTCTTTCCTAATATTTAACAAGATTTTGGAAGCATTGCACTGATCCACGCAAGTTCTCAATCACTTCAACATGTCGAAGTAGGTGTTAGCAGGAAATGTAGTGTCCACTCGGAGTTGCTAGTCCAACTAAGGTGGGTAGCTATCTTAGAAACAAACAAACCAAAACTACTTTCGCTTTCCTTTATGAGAAGTAGACAAGAGGGGAATAAAGGACACCAACCTCAATCTTGCGCTTGGTTCCTTGCTTGGTTCCTCTCCTTTCTGACAGATCTTTGCCACTCCTTCTTCGTTCATCCAGCTTCAGAGAATACTTGTGGAATCAAAGCAACATAATACTATCGAAGAACAGAGATCTACAATCATAAACAATATAGGACCAGATATATATTGACTACACAAATGCATATATCATCAAACATACAAGAATGTGGAGGAAAACTTGAATATTTTTATTAATATCAAGAATAGCAAAGAGGGTTACAACCCATTATTCTGACCCAGTGTCATCCTCTCAGCATGAAATCCCTTCTTCACCTCATGAAAAGCTTAGATCACCCAACACTATGATATTGCACCAAGAAACCAACATCACTTCCTTACAAGATACAAGATTCGAGCCTCTGGATCTCTGTGATGAGGGATCCATATATAGATGATTGTAGGGGATGAGTCAGCTTCTGGGATTTTGATTAGTGTCCTCTTTCTGAAAGTTCTTGATTCCACTTGGAGATTGATGATCTCTTACTCATCCCTGGGCAAATTCAGAGAGGCAAGTGTCATAGGAGAAGTTTTTGGAAGATTCCATGATCATCCATCTTGCAAACCATCTTTGCCATTTTTCTACTCTCGCCAATTACACCCTACAGAAGGGCTTTCCAATATGCATCACACTTTTTAATCTGAGTAGGTGAGATGCATTGCACCGTCTGCACTGGGTAGTCTGTATAGTCCATTTTTGACCAGTTCTGAGCAGTTTTCTATGGAGAACTTCTAAGAGATGATGTAATTAGCTGACCTTATTCCTTTAGGGTGTGAAGAAACACTTTTAGGGACTCAGAAGCCCTTGGTTTATGGACATGTGTGATTGGGGTTGCAGTTCCCATAAATGTCTATAACAGTTGCCCCCTAAAGCATAAGGTTGCTAATCTTATGATGTTGGGTGAAATGCTTTATCATGAGGATTCAAAGTTTTTTTGAGCTTTAAGGCGACCTATAATAAGATACAATAAAAAGAATTATCTTCATAATATTTTTCATGATCTAGCTAAGGCGGGCATTCCCATGCTCAGCTTTATAAATTCATTTCCATGTACATAGGACAAACAATCGTCTGTGTAGCAGACCGATGATTTGGACGGAGTCATCATCCTTTGATTCAGATGATCATTTGTTTGGCAATGATGTACACTTGATGTCTTTATATTCCTGAACATATCGTAGCCAAGATGGATGAAACTAGATCCGAGGTCTTCAAATTCGTTCAATCTTCACTCAGAGTACAAGTCAATCCATGTGAAAGATGTTCTCGAGTTGAACATGGAAAGACATCGCCTGATTACCAGCCAATAATGTAAGTTGTTAACAGGAATGAGAGGAATCACTGATAATGATGATGACCCTCAAGGTACGATAGTACAATTCACGTGGTGTGAAAATGGGACTTGGTGTTGAACACCACATAAAATCTTTTGGTCGAAGGCCATTGATGTAAACCTGTCACCAGAAGTGAGAAACTTGCCATTGAGGCATGCAAGGTTCAAAGTACTGAAAGGGTAGTTCCTAGGTTGATTTCTTGGATAATGAGTTGATTTCGACAAGAAGTGACCCATCATAGGAGGGCCTTAATTAATCCCACATCTACGACATGGAACGGAGCAAATGATTTTGCAGGTGAAAACGATTTGATGATACAGGGTTCAGGGTGGCGGTCATGAAAGAATGGAGCGTGAATGTATTATAGTGGATGAGACAGAGGTGAATTCTCTGAACGACATCTCTTGAACATACCAGTGACACTGAAATGGATTGGTACCATTAACCCCAAAGATGGATGGTACGATGGACCAATGGCGATATGACTGATGAATGGAAAAACCCAACCTGACTCAGACGTGGAGTGAAAGTGTCATGTTCAGGAGCGACTTGCTACCAATAAAGTTTCTTCAAGTCTTCTTCCCAATTTTCCCCAGTCATTGCTGACCAGTACCTCTTTATTTTTATCAAGCTTGAGGAGGCTAACATATGCTTGTTCTATAATTCTCCTTTCGGATGAACCCGTTGTTATGTTTTAATGAGCCTAGCGAGAGTGAAACTTGTTCTCGTCCATTTGGACAAGTTTGTCGCTATTGATTTTAATGAGTTTAATGAAAATGATAACTCAATTCTTTTTCAATTTTAGAGAGTCTGAAAAGGGATGGATAGGAAGCTCTAATAATCCCTTTTTCTCATAGAATCCCTTAAGTCCGAAAAAGTATAAAATAATACGAGAGGGATGAATTTTCGATTGTTTTAACGAGCCAAACAAGACAAGCGCTCGATCTTTTTTTGTAATAATCCCTCAAGTCCAAAAATATTAAAATCTAGAGGAGGGATATCACTTCTGGTAGCTTTAACGAGTTGGAGAGGCCCATCGCTCGGCGACCTTTTCATATTTTACAAGTCAGATGAAAAGAGCTTAAAGGAGACTCATTTTTTTAGGAACGAGTGATAATTTCGGGTACAACTGATTCCAGGTAAGCTTTGGAATTTTCCAATCACGGCAGTGTCACAAGGATGGCTAACAGAATCTATCAAAGTGTTCCACATCACATCTCCAGTTGTTCTAGATAATCTTGTTCTAGTAGGTGCAACCTTCCATTTTCTACCTTCGAGAGAGCCTTCTTTTGAACCACTATTGAGGAGCTGGGAAGTAGAGAAGATAGCGATAGATAGAAATAAATGGTAGATTTAGAGGCTGATCCTAGGTTTCGTAATGCCTAAAGACCATAAGGGAGAGAAAAAGACCTAACGTTTCATGCTTGAACCCACCTCATAGTTACTTGCTCTACCATAATTTACTTATTGCCTTCGCCATATGGGAGAGATGAAATTTTTCCTACCCGAACTCATTTATTCTACGAGGAATATGAGGGAGGTGAGAGAGTAACTACTATGAAGAAGAAAAAACCTTTGTTTTCCACAAGCTATTTCACTACTGTGCTACCTAGACCTGTTATACATGTACCACTGGAATGAATCACTTAGAGGCCACTTCTATAGGCCTTTTAGAAGTATTGGATGGATAGATATATGGTGCTAAATTAGTTGAGAAAAACTTTTAGTTGCATGACATGATGGTTTATTAGCCCAAGAGGGTTTTAATTTCAGTAAGATTGTTTCACTATACGAGATTGATTCTCAACATGTGAAAGAGACATCTTTGAATGGATGGGATTGTGGTTGAATGGCATTGAGCTGGTTCGATGGTTGGTTGATCACAAGCTCTGATATTGGCATTGACACAAGCCAATAGAATGCTAATAGAAAGAAACACCCCATTTGAGATGCTTTTTATAATTCACTAGAACCCAAAAGCCCCAACCCCATTGCGTAGGTGCCTTATGAGCATTGAATCTATAATGTCACCATAGAATAGGCTGATCAGGAGAGAAATATACCTTCCTATAGTCTTTTTTTCGTTACCATTATTACATATATAATATGACAACACTTCTCGTTAGAAGGACTAACTCACAAACCAACCAACTCAGAAAGGACAAGTGAGTGATTCATTTACAAATTGAAACTTAAGGACATTTAGTGACAACAACCACCTACTAAAGTGAGGAATCTTTGGGGAACCTCATTTTGATAGATGGGACAACCTTTTCATTGCTAGGACATATATTGTTGATGCCCAGACCCACATAGAGTATCTTTTCACACTCATCTTACTTTGGAGGGACTATTAGTAGACCCTTCTAGTACTATCAAAAACCTACAATGATGGGATGGAGTACCAATCCTTCAGTATAACAAAAATAACACTCGGGGGAGAGTCTTTACAAAACTTACCTTGGATGGAGAGGCTCCATTTGGTGAGGTATTCCCAGTAGGCCCTATAGAATTAGATCTTTGGAGGCACTTCTAGAATATAATAGAAAAGGAGGAAAACCTTGAATTGTTTACTCATTTGATCATTTAATGGCCATGGGAATTTGAATCACTCCATTATATCTTACCTTGGAAAGACTATAAATTTGCCTTAAAGGAAAGGAATGACTTTCTATGGACAAAACTAGCTACATGCCTTACAACATAATGAAAAGACCAAGTAAGATCAGTACAGGCTCTTATTGGACTTTATGCCAATGGGGAGGAGAGGAGAGAGCTTATCAAGGATGGATTGGATCATGGGAATTGGCAATCATGATACCTTACCACCTTATACCACCTTTCAAATGCACTTTCTATTTACAGTCACCCCTAGTAACACGCTAATAAGGGAGGGAATCTGGAAGACCAGGAGAAGTGCCAGATTGGATCAGGTGATGTGGGAATTGAAAGAAATGCTCTCAGTCATACACTTGCACTAATAGAATTTCCTTTTTGAACAACCAATATGGGCACCTAGACCCATGATAACCACATGTTCTAGTATAAGAAACACCCCCTATCAGATTCTTTTTCGAATTCACTAGAATCAAACATTTTCCCCTCGTGCTTGAGGAGCATGAAATAAATCATTGAACAAGAAAGTTGATCTGGCTTCAGAACATATACCTTATATGATTTTTTTCATTTTTTTTTATTAAGTATATAATATGAGAGAGATATTTTTACTTTTACATGAATTACTGTACAATGCAACCAAAATAGGAATGATACCTTCTTCTTTCACCAACCTTGAACTTCACGACATGGAGTGCTACCCGACAACCATTAAGTCATGAATATTAATCAGGATCGAAATTAGACGTAACTTTATTTTATTACTCTTACTCTTACTTTTACCCCTGCCCTACCCCTAATCACATTCGATGGAAGGAAGGGAAGAAGAGTTTCATCACTACTGCACCAGATATTTCATTTTTCGGGTCGGGTGGGATTAGACACCTTACCTTTCTATTTATACAGCCTCAGACTGAAAATTTAACACTACATCAGCCAAGATTACCCCACGTAGGAAGGCAGGGGATAATCTTTTTATTTTACCTGCACGAACTTCTTATACCTCGAGGGAGCCGAGGAACTGGAATCACAAAGTGTTCATGACAAGTTGAGCCTTCCTTATAAGTAGAAGCCATGGATGAAATTGGTTCATCACTAGATTGTTGGATCGGAATGTGGAATAAACGTGGGATTTATAATCGCTTCATGAGAATAATTTTGAAGTATTGGATTGATGGCATGGAGAAACTTACCCCAGGAAAGAATGAGACCCATAAGATCAGGACCTATAGGAGACAGGATTAGAACACATTCTCTTGTTCAGACCATATACTTGCCTGAATTATATTCTCTCTACAATCCTACATTATGTTGTACAAGCTTTAGGAGGAACTCCTACAATAGAATAGAAGGAATTTGTTTAATCTTTGGATCAAAATCAGAATGAAGAGAAGAAAGAGCCCTTACCACCTTGGAGGGAAAACCCTTATATATCCTTGCCATAGCTCTTAAAATCAAACCCTTCTGGTGGGAGTAAAACCTAAGTAGTCTAGAAAGCAAACCCTATCCATGCATGATTTAGAATTGCATTAAGCATTCCAAAGTTGTTGGTCATCCTTAAACCATCACAGGTTGAGACTTCCATTTTCAAGTTGAAGCTTTCCCTTTTATGTGGGGTGAGACCTCCCTTTATTGGTTGAAGGTTTCCCTCTTCAAAACAATAGGAGCACTTCCTCTAGCAGAAGACTCTAGCTTCTTGCCAGTTTTGGAAGAGTTATGAGAACTGCACTAAGCGTTCCAGTGTTGGTGGCCATCCTTAAACCACCGCCCTTTATACCAACATTTCAGAGAGCACATTCTGCCTAGTGCTGCCATGCATTTTTGCACATTTTGTATTATAGCTATCTTCTTGGACTCATACATAACCCTTCGGATTAAGGGGGGGAATGTTGGACACCTAATCCTAAATGGGTTAGTGTGGAAGCTGAATAGAATAAGTAGTCCAAGAGACCTTGGGATGTGAATCCCAACGGTCACATAATGTACTATAAATGTATATCATTGGTCAATAAAAATTGTATTGCATGTTTTATCTTTCATATCTCTCTTGCTGTCCATGTGTGTTTAACATTGAGAAACCCCTAGGGCACTTCTATTGTTTAGGGGTTACCCATCAAACTTGTGATTTCAATGAATTTGAGCCAGATTTAAGAGAAATTAGTCCAGAATAATCAACCCTAAAAGCTTCCAAAAATTCACACTAAAGACAGCTCGAAACTATATGAGTTGTCTTTAATTTGATTGTTTGGAGTTTCCGATGCCAGAATCTGGTGGAAACAATTGTTGTGAAATCTTCATTTATGTTATTTAAACTACTTTTTTTACTGTATATATGGATCATCACCCTAGAAAACCCCTAGGGCACATCTATTGTGTAGGGGTTAACCATCAAACTTGTGGTTTCATTCAATTCATGCCGGATTTTAGAGAAATTAGACCAGAATAATCCACCGGAAAAGCTTCCAAAAATTCGCACTAAAAACAACTAGAAACTAAAGGAGTTGTCTTTAGTGCGACTTTTTGGAGTTTCCAGTGCGACAATATGGTGGTAAAATATGTGGTGAAATCTTGATTTGCTTTATTTAAACTAGTTTTTTTACAGTATATATGGATTCAACACCGTGAAAAACACCAAGGGAACTTGTATTGTGAAGCAGTTATGCTTCGAACTTGTGACTTCAATGAATTCATGCCATAATTTAGATAAGTTACACAAGAATAATCCACGAGTCCAAAAAGTCACACTAAGGACAACTCGAAACTAAAGGAGTTTTCTTTAGTGCGACTTTTCAGAGTTTCTGGTGTCAAAATCTAGTGGTAAAATTTGTGGTGAAACCTTAATTTGTATTATTTAAACTAGTTTTTTTTACTTTATATATGGATTCAACACTCTCACAAAACCCCTAGGGCGCTTCTATTCTTGACGGTTACACATCAAACTTGTGATTTCAATGAGTTCTTGTCAAATTTTTGAGAAATTAGACTCGAATAATCCACGAGAAAAGCTTCGAAAAAGTCGCATTAAAGATAAGTTGTAGCTAAAGGAGTTGTCTTTAGCGCGACTTTTTGGAGTTTCCAGTGCTGGAATCTGGTGGAAAAGTTTGTGGTGAAAGCTTGATTTGTGTTATTTAAACTAGATTTTTAACTTTATATATGGATTCAACACCCTGAAAAACCCTTAGGGCACTTCTATTGTGCAAGGGTTACCCGTCAAACTTATGATTTCAATGAATTCCTGTATGATTTAAGAGAAATTAGATGAGAATAATCCACTGGAAAAGCTTCCAAGAAGTCACACTAAAAACAACTCGAAACTAAAGGAGTTTTCTTTAGTGCGACTTTTTTGGATTTTCTGGTGCTAGAATCCTGTGGAGGCATTTGTGATGAAATCTTGATTTGTGTTATTTAAACTAGTTTTTTGACTGTATATATGGATTTATCAACCTAAAAAACCCTAGGGAACTTTTATTGTGCAGTGGTTACCCATCAAACATGTGATTTCAGTGAATTCTTGCCGGATTTCAGAGAAATTATATTGTAATAATCCATGGGAAAAGCCTCCAAAAAGCCGCACTAAAGACAACTTGAAACTAAATGAGTTTCCTTTAGTGCAACCTTTTGGAGTTTTCGGTGCTGAAATCCAGTGGAAAATTTTGTGGTGAAATCTTGATTTGTGTTATTTAACCTAGTTGTTTGATTTTAATATTATAAATAAATTTTTATTCATAAATTAATTAATATAAAAAACCAACTTTTTAAAAAGTAATAATAAAGTTGGGTAAATATAATTTTTAAAATGTTTTATAATACTAAAACAAATAGAACCCTATATTAATAATTTTACATTAAATTTTAAATCAAAATATTTTATAAAAATAGTATCATAATTTTTTAAAATTAAAATTAAAAATATATATAATATAGTTTTAATTATATTTTAAATAATTTAGCTTTATTTTCTTTTAAAGATTAATAAATAAAAAATTGGTCAAAGTAAATGACAATGACCACCATCAATATTATTGGGTAGAGAGACACATTCTACAACTCAGTATGACGGGATGGGTAAGTATGTCACGTATCCAATAAAATATTAATAAAAAAACTAATGTCTAAGTAATCATGGTGATAAAAACTAGGGATTTGATCTCTCTCGAGAGTTAGATGGATCTAAGCTGGTATAATTTTGTCAACTCCGTTCTGTTAAGGTATTATGTGGTCAAAGGTCACTAGTTCCTAACTCCAATAGTGAAAACCCAACAATACTAAGGGATATTGTGAGCAAGATGATGCTATTAGTGGGTGATTTTGACAACTTAGGGCTAAATACAACTCCATATATTAGTTAGACAAGGTATTTTCCATCATTTCAAAATTGCTAAAAATACTAAAAAAAACCATTTAATCTATTTCATAATTTCCAAAATTACAAGAATCTTGTGGAAATATTCGTATTGAAATCTTGATTTGTGTTATCTAAACTAGTTTTTTTACTATATATATGGATTCATCACCATGAAAAACCCCTAGGGCACTTCTACTATGAAGGGTTTACAAATAAAGTTGTGATTTCAATGAATTTGTGCTGGATTTTAGAGAAATTAGACTCAAATAATCCACAAGGAAAAGCTTCCAAAAAGTCGCACTAAACACAACTCGAAGCTAAAGGTGTTGTCTTTAGGGAGACTTTTTGTAGTTTTTGTCTTTATTCTCAAATTTAATATTAAATATATATTACATTATATTTGAAAACAGAAATTTAAATATAATTTTCTCCTTCTCAAAAAAGAAAAAATGTAAAAAGAAAAAATGTGTGGAAGAAAATTATTGATTTTAAATATTATAAATAATTTTTTTTATTTGATAAGTTTAATTAATACAAAAACCAATATTTTTAAAAATAATAAAAAGTTGGGGTATATAAATTTTTGAAATTGTTTTATAACATTAAAAACAAATAAAAACCCTATATTATATCTTTAACTTAAATTTTAAAATCAAAAATATTGATTAGAAATTAGTATTCCTAATTTTAAAATTAAAATTTAATTATATATATATATATATATATATATATATAATATATATATCGTTGTATATATATAATATATATTATAATATACGGTGCTGCATTAACAACCGCATTAGAATCTCAATTTCACAACCTTGTTAACAATACTCACCTCCCTAGCTTATTACAATGCCAAAATTATAGTGAACTCGGGAGGATTCTCTCCAAGCTTTTTGAGCATAGGAATAAAATCTTGAATCAAAATAAATAATTTGTCTTTAAGTCCGATAGATCATTATTTGGTCTCAGCGGACATTAACCATCATCATCATCATCAAAATATATTTTTAAGTATATTTCGAATAATTTAGCTTTATTTTCTTTTAAATTTTAATAAATAAAAAATTGGTCAAAGTAAATGACAATGACCACCATCAATATTAATGGGTAGAGAGGCACATTGTACAACTCATGACCACAATCAATATTAATGGGTAGAGAGGCACATTGTACAACTCAGTATGAGGGGATAGGTATGTCACTTTTCCAATAAAATATTAATAAAAAAGTTAATGTCTACAATAAAATATTAAAAAAAAAATTAATGTCTACCGGAAAAAATGAAAATAATCATGGTGATAAAAACTACACTACAATTCAATAAAAAGAATCAATATTATTGGGTAGAGAGGCACATTCTACAACTCATTATGAGGGGATGGTTAAGTATGTCACGTCTCCAATAAAATATTAAAAAAAAAAAAATTATGTTTCCGGAAAAGAATGAAAATAACCATGGTGATAACTACAATTAATTTTAAATTAAATATTTGTAAAATAAATCTTTGAAAGCAAAACCATATCTTATGGATATACTAAAACCTTTAGGCATAAACATTTCCATCTAAAAGTTGTAATATTTGAAAATATGAATTTGATATAGTTTTATTATAAATTTTGTTATGGTGCCATGTAAAAAACATCATTAAATTTAATATTACTATTATGTTAATATTGTTAGACTTAGGGATTACATCAAGCTAGGCACATGATAGATAGGAGTTTAGATAGATCTAAGATGGTATAATTTGGTAAGCCGTGTTTTGCTAAGGTATTTTGTGTTGAAAAGGTCACTAGTTAGTAACTCCACTATCAAAAAACCAATAATGTTAAAGGCTAGTATGTGAGCAAGCCCATGCAATCAACCAGTGATTTTGACTACTTAAATGCCTTTGGGTTTCCCCTACCAAGAAAACAAAAAACTATCATATAATTTCCAATTAATTTCACATATTCAAAACAAAAGCAGAGTCTAACCATAGATGAAATGGGTCTTTGACCTAGAGATTGTAACTTCTTGTTTAAAATATATTTTTGAATGCATAATTGGTTTCATTACCTTTATTAGTTAAATAAAGCCTTTTACATAATTTCAAATTCCTAAAAATATTATATATAAAAGACCATTTAATCTATTTGCTAATTCCGAAAATGACCATTTCAGCTATTGGTTAAACAAAAAGGTTTCCACTATCTCAAAATTCCAAAAACAAGATATAAAACAAAGGTTGGTTAGCCCTAGTTACAACTAGTAGTAAAAAGTCTATATGGTGGAGTCCCATAATAATAAGAGGTGTTGTTCTTCTCTCCTTCTGTTGAGAAAATTTGTAATGAGTAGTGGTTATTGACTAGTGATAGCATCGCAGACTACTGATTCTGTTTCCTTCCATCTACTGAGCTTCTGAGCTTGGTTTCCTCAAACTCCTGTAAGCTTCTTGCATTAATTCAAATTTCTAAAAGTTTCCCTAGTTCATCAGTATGCATAGACAGGATTTTACACCATTATATGGAAAAAATTGTAAGTGATTTATGTATTTTTCTTTTGGCCTTCAGAGCCGCCTTTCGATCAAGCTTTTTGAAGGTACAACAGTAGTAACTATATTCGAATATGAAGCAGCTAAGACAAGCGTGAGTTATTTTATCTCCCTCATTGTGTTAGTCTGATGTGAAGGACTGATTTTGTGTTTTCTTTACCTTGAATTGATTTTAATGACTTTCAGTTGGAATTTTGAATTCAAGCTATGGCTTGATGTTAAAATCATGTAATTTATTTTATAGAATATTGAGATTTAGAGATCTGTTTTCCTAATCTATTACATATATATTTTTAATTTTCTAGATATTTAAAACTAGTTATTGCGATTTACTTTTATAGAATTAAATAAACCATATTAACTTGTTTTAAAATTTAGTAATTTAAAAAATTATGTGATAGCATATCTCTGAATAACTCTACAGTCAAAAGCTTCTATTCAGATAGATCTTTGAATAATTTTACTTACCAAACATTTTATTCAGTTCAAAACGCTTTAGTAATTTAAAATATTTTGTGATAAAAAATATCTAAGTAACTTTAGACACAAAAGCCTCTCTATTCAATTGGATCTCTGAATAACTTTATTCACAAAACCCTTCATGAAAGTTATTAAATTGGTTAAGTGAATGTGATGTTGCGCAACCTTTAATGTAAACAAATAAAGGGCATGCAACAGTATCTTAATTAAGCGCATGCAACAGTAAGATGGCGGAACGTTCCCGGCGGCGGATTGCTCCAGTAACGACAATGTAGCATGTTGCATTTAACGGGGAATATTGTGGATGCGCAGTTAAATCAGATTGAAGAATATTTTATCAGCGTTGCGGATGCGAAGTTAAATCGGATGTTGGATTTTGCATCCTTTTTATCATCGTTGTTAATGCAATGTCTAGAGAAAGAAGCTTGTTTTCTGTGCCCATTAGAAAAAAGGTCGGATTTCTGTGTTTTTGAGGCCATGCATTTATTAACCATCCATTGCATTTTTTTTATGTTCGGTAATTTACCAGAAATAATTTTATGTAGTTCTCCATGTTGTTTCTTAATATTGAATTTTTGCGAGTCATATTTGCTGATATTTTTGTTGCTACTGGAACTTCAGAATCACTGCGATGGCGTGATGGTACCTTTTTTTGGTTTTCATACATCATTTATTGTTATATTTGCTGACAATTTTGTTGCTACTGGAACTTCAGAATCACTGAGATGACGTGATGTTCTTTTTTGTTATTTGGTTTTCATAAATCTATTTATTGTTATATTTGCTCACATTTTTCTCGCTACTGGAACTTCAGAATCACTGAGATGGCCGTATGGTTTTTTCTTTAATAGTTTTCATAGATTATTTATTGTTATTTAGAGATCTATTATCTTTATAACCTTCTTTCTTAAATTTTTTAAAGATATCTTGGAATAACCATTCCATAACCATTCCATAGGGCACACTCTTGTTCATAGGGGGGTATAACCATTCCCTGGAATAAATTTGAAGGTGTATTACAAAATGTTTTTGTAACAGTATGCAATGTGTTGGTCAATGTTGTAGAAGTGCAACGTAGAAATTAGGAACTGCAATATGCATTTCATGAAGAATCATCTTTCCTATTGTAGATTCTACATTTTTCTCTTAAAACTGGAAATGTTCCAAAATCTATATATCTTCAAGTTTTTGTAATAAGATGGTTTCTTTCAAATATATTTCTTGTAAAAATAGGATGTGAGATTGCATTAAATCATTGTTCCTTAGTAGATCATTTATATGTGTTTGTAAGTTGTGGGTTTTTAGGGAGTGTTGAGGTATATGCATTTGTTTCAATGGATGGGTAATTATAGTGGAGTTCCCACTTTGTATTTTTTTTTAGATGTTCTATTTCAAGATAAATTTTGGACTCTTTTCTAGAATTGGTATTGGATAAACAATAGAAAGTAACTTGTTATTATTATGGGTAGTTAAATGTTACAATTTCAAGGTGTTTTTGCCCTACATGTTCTATTTAACTGTTGCACCTTTATGTTGGTTGAAAGACATGGGTTATATCAATTTGACACATTTTCCTCTGGCCCATCCCGTTAGATTTGTTCTTATTTATCAGTCCCATGTTACTCTTTTGAAACTACAGTGACAATTTAAAGTTTGTGTATTATAATATTGTCAATTGATTACTTCTTCTCAACATTTCTTATTACAAACTTGAAACCATTCTTCCTTTATTCTTTGTTTTATCTCAAGAATCAACTCCCACTATAGTTGCAATTCCAAATAGTTTCTTTTCACAGTTCTATTTTTATTTGGCTTACAACCTTTACTTTTAAAAATAACATACTCATTGTTAGAATGCATAGTTCA
>APFE031456273.1:0-21817 GCA_000404065.3 Pinus taeda
GCACAAGTAGTTATTGTATTTCTTACAATAAGAGTAGTGAATATGTTTGCGGATATGTTGATTCCGATTTTGCAGGTGATTTGGATAAGAGGAGATCAACTTCAGGGTACGTAAAACATTGTGTTTTTAACGATTTAATCTCATGTGAGAAATACAACTATAAACTATGCAAGAAAGTTTAAAACAGACAACTATAATGAGATGCAACTATGCAAGAAAGTAAGTGAATAAATATAATAACTAGCAATTGCACCACATGTTGCAATGGAAATGCCCTAAGGCTGTAGCATGTTATAAGAAATTTTAGAAACTAGATAAATATTGAACAGTAAGTATTTAATTGGATCATCCATATGAAGTTTTCTTTGACTTCTTATTAAGAGAATATTTTTACAAAGTTGCCAGGGATATAGCTAAGATTTTTATTAGTACTTGACACATGCAAACCCAACTCTTCGGTTTGAACGTACTGTGAAATAACAGTTGGTGCATGTCTGAAACAAAATAGCAATGGGTTTGGATTATTTTGTAGAGTCTTGGATTAGTTTCTCCCTGCTATTTTAATTTGATTACTTGTTGAAAAGGGACAAAGCACATCCAAATCCAGAGGGGATGAAATTCACTGTTACACTGTTATCTATTTCCACTTTAGTAATCTACTACCTTTCCTTACTATCATGACCAAATACGACATCATATCCTTATTAATTGTCATGAATAATTCATTACTCAAGTTGTCAACTCTCCATAGCAATGCCATTCCTTTGGGTGTGGAAGTTCCGAGAATGCATGTCGTCCCACTAGAAGAGGCCATCAAATTGACCTTGGGTTGAGTTAAATCTGTTAGTACAAATTTTTTTTACAAATTGACCTTGGGTTGAATTAAATCTGTTAGTACAATTTTTTTTATAACTACGCCAGCCACTATAACCATACAACAACTATATCTATATGCATATAATTAATATGATTTTTAGGGAGCAGCTTTTAAGCAGAGGTTGCCAAGAGCTCAAGAGCTCATAAAGTTAACTTCATAATGAGAAGAATTTCACAATCTAGTATGTTAAAATTAGTTTATACTGTCTCACCACTTTTCTCAAACTTACATTCCTATTTTCAGAGGAGTATGGTACGGAATTGAACGTTTTGCTAAGCAAATGTTGTCATGCCCACACTATTTTGTTATAAATATGGGACGAAATGAATGTTGTTAAATGATGAATCCATACAGGTGATGATGGTTTTAGTAGAGGAGGAATGAACTGTTACTGAGTTTTGTGAACCCAATGTTTCGGACTACCAAGTGACTTCAACATTAGGGGATGCGACAATAGATATTCTTCAACCTTAATGATGTATCCATGAGCCATGAATAGGGACGAATTTAGCTCTGGATAATCTTAATTTCTCGAAATCTGATGCATTGTCCATCATATCCCTTCCATGGTAGGACTTGATGCTGTTAAATAATGAATCCATATAGGTGATGATGGCTTTAGTAGAGGAGGAATGACATGTTACAGAGTTTTGTGAACCCAACGTTTCGAACTACCAAGTGAGTCCATCATCAGGGGATACGACAATAGATATTCTTCAACCTTAATGATGTATCCATGAGCCATGAATAGGGATGAGTTTAGCTCTGGATAATCTTAATTTCTCGAAATCTGATGCGTTGTCCATCATATCCCTTCCATGGTAGGACTTGATGTTGTTAAATAATGAATCCATACAGGTGATGATGGTTTTAGTAGAGGAGGAATGACCTGTTACAGAGTTTTGTGAACCCAACGTTTCGACTGCCAAGTGAGTCCATCATCAGGGGATGTGACAATAGATATTCTTCAACCTTAATGATGTATCCATGAGCCATGAATAGGGATGATTTTAGCTCTGGATAATCTTAATTTCTCGAAATCTGATGCGTTGTCCATCATATCCCTTCCATGGTAGGACTTGATGATGTTAAATAATGAATCCATAAATAAATGAATGTTGTCTGGGAGTAATAGATTTTGGTTATCAGACATTGGGACTGCTTCTCTCTTTCATTGTATTTAGAAATGCCTTTATTGAAGGAGTGGTGGGGAATCTGATCCATGTTGTAGTTGTTGATTGCATACCTGGTTGCATGGTTGGCATGGCTATCCACTATTGCCTTGGCACAATTTGAGGTCGGTGAAGCTGAAGTTGTAAAAGCAGCAAGTAGCAATATTCTTGATGTAGGAATTGCTTGGGTAGGAAATATAGAAATTTTTGCTACAAGCCTTTTAAGAGGTAGGTTCGATCTAGCGATTGGTGCCAAAGATGTTCTGCCTACCAATAGAGGTCGTGAGCTGAAGTAAATTAATGGGTTTGGATTGAACACATGTACAAGGAAATCTGAAGATGAAAAGGAATATGGTAATGTTGTTGCTATAATGTTGTCAGGTCACGTGCCCAATTCCTCTATGAAGCAATTCATGAAGTATATCCACCATTCCCATGGTGTGGATTCCATATGCTTGAATTTCCTTCCCTTAGGATCTGCACCAATCCATGCAGAGGTTTTCTTATGTCAATGCATTGCACTCCGGGTAATCTCTATTGAAAAGGAGCAAAGATGTCAATGCATTGCATTCCAGATAATAGAAGAGATCACAACCATGTTTTCTCTTCGGACGCCTTGTACATTAAAAAGACTATCATTCCTGGTGCCTATTTCCATGTTCAAATTTCCTAACAAATGGCTACCATGGGTATAAACAGGACCTATTGCATGTCACTAAGAATGGGGAAGAATCCGTTGCTGCATTCTGTGAAATGCTTCATCATATTTCTTCGATATTGGAAGAAAACAGTTTCATCTACATTCTAGTGCGTCTAGTGGGCAGTGATGATTGGACCAAGCAAACACATCAAGCACCAATTCATAATGAAAATGCAAGTGGAAATCCCTATACTAACTACTATCTAGATGCTCCTGAAATGAAAAGAATTGTGAAAACAAAGACATTAAAGCATACTGAAGCTGCATCTAAAGGTATAACTTGTGAATTAGCGGACATCACGAGTATCTCTAGCATTGACATGTTTTTTGGTTTGAATATCCCAACTTCCAAAGTGCAAAATAATGCACATCAAACTCCAGGTCATAGTGAAAATGTTAGTGAGTAAGAGGATCAACGGACAAAGATTTTATGGCTTGGATCACCAAGTTAGTGATATAATTAATAGGATTTTTAGGGAGCCATTTGTAAGCAGAAATTGCCAAGAGCTCATGAAGCTTAGCTACATAATCGGAGGAATTTCACAATCTAGTATGTTAAAATTAGTTTATATTGTCTCATCAATTTGCTCAAAATTAAGTTCTCACTTTCACACAAGTATGGTATGGAATTTAACTTTTTGTTAAGAAATTTCCATCATGCCCTCACTATTTTGTTATAAATGTGGGACGACATGAACGTTGTTTGGGAGTGATAGATTTTAGCTATCAGAGATTAGGATTGCTTATCTCTTTCATTGTATTTAGAAATGGCTTTATTGAAGAAGTGGCAGGGAATCTGATCCATGTTACAGTTGTTGATCGCATACTTGGTTCCTTGGTTGGCACGCTATCTGCTATTGCCTTGGCACAATTTGAGGTCGGCGAAGCTAAAGTTGTAAAAGAAAGTAGCAATATTCCTGATGTAGGACTTGCTTGGGTAGGAAATTTAGAAATTTTTGTTACAAGCCTGTTAAGAGCTAGGCTTGATCTGGAGATTAGTGCCAGAAATGTTCTGGCTACAAATAGAGGTCCTGAGATGAAGGAAATTAATGGTTTTCGACTGACCACATGTACAAGGAAATTTGAAGATGAAAAGGAATATGGAAATGATGTTGTTGTAATGTTGTGATGTCACACACCCAGTTCCTCTATGAAGCAATTCATGAAGTATATCTGGCATTCCCATGGTGTGGATTCCATGGCCTGAATTTCCTTCCTTTAGGGTCTACACCATTCCATGTAGAGGTTTTCTTATGTCAATGCATTGCATTCCGGACAGTCTCTGTTGCAGAGGAATAGAGATGTCAATGCATTGCATTCCAGACTATAGAAGAGATCACAACCACGCTTGCTCTTCGAATGCCTAGTACATTAAAAGGACTCTAATTCCTAGTGCCTATTACCATGTTCAAATTGCCTAACGAATGGCTACCATGGGTATAAATAGGACCTGTTCCATGTCACTAAGAATGAGGTAGAATCCCCTACCGCAGCCTTTGAAATGCTTCATCATATATCTTCGATATCAGAAGAAAATAGTTGCATCTGCATTCCTGTGCGTCCAGTAGGTAGTGATGATTGGACCAAGCAAAGTAAAAACTGCCGAAGAATTAGTGTTGCAGGTGGAGGCTATGAGTTCTATAAATTTATGGAGGGATTTTTTTTGCCTTAGGAGTTGTGGTAATGATCTAATGAAATTCGTGGTATATAGTACATGTAATTCAATTCCTAGCCTAGGCTCCATAGATAAACTGGGGCGAAGAAGAAACAACGAACAACTACGAATATTCGAATGAACAAACAATATAAATCTAAAGAAAAAAAAGAAAAAAAATAATATTTTAACATTGAAAAACGAATCTCTAAATTTTATTTTTAAACTGCTCTTTACATGATTTTTAAAACTGATTTTTACCCATTCTATTTGATTTGTGAAAATAATTTAAATAATTGTGATTTGTGTCATTGGTTAAAATCATTAAAAGATTAATCATAATATAGTGTTAATACTCATCAAATTTGATGAGTGAATTTGATTACCACGGAACAGAAAGCAAACCCCTCTCTTTAAAGTTATAATTATAGCTGACCACCATTGGGACTTTACAGTTTTTATTACGAAGTATTCTGTGTTTCTACAGACTCTTAGTGCCTCTATATAGTCTCTTCTGAGATTGATTGAAACTTGGGAACAAACTCCTCTCATTTCCCTTGGGACCATGTCAAACGTTTAGGAAATTTTTGCACAGGGGATAGTACTCTCACAAGATTCCCCTACCATTACCCTTGTCATGTCTGAGACCTCACCACTGGCTTCTAATATATGTATTTTTCTTTGCCCATAGTTCCTTCCCTACAGAACTTTAGTATTAATGCCAATATCATTTGAAATGCTCATGTGGTTATAGCAAAGGGAATGTGGAACCCTAGGAAATTAGGGATCCAAGTTGAGAAACATGATAACTACAACAAGGCCATCTCAGGGATTCAAATATGATGTTGGAATCTATGCTTTGAACTTTGATGATGGGTGCTAGTAGGAACTGCATGACCATTACTTGGCCTGCAAATATCATCCCTTAACCCTGGGAAATTAGGTAGCCAAGTTCAGAAACATGATAGCTACAACAAGGCCATCTCAGGAATTCAAATATGATGTTGGAAGCTATGCTCTGAACTTTGATGATGGGTGTTGGCAGGAACTACATGAGCATTGTTTGGCCTGCAAATATCATGCAAATGCAGTGCACCCAGTAGTACTTGACACATGCAAACCCAACTCTTTGGTTTGAACGTACTGTGAAATAACAGTTGGTGCATGTCTGAAACAAAATAGCAAGTAGCAATATTCTTGATGTAGGAATTGCTTGGGTAGGAAATATAGAAATTTTTGCTACAAGCCTGTTAAGAGGTAGGTTCGATCTAGCGATTGGTGCCAAAGATGTTCTGCCTACCAATAGAGGTCCTGAGCTGAAGTAAATTAATGGGTTTGGACTGACCACATGTACAAGGAAATCTGAAGATGAAAAGGAATATGGTAATGTTGTTGCTATAATGTTGTCAGGTCACGTGCCCAATTCCTCTATGAAGCAATTCATGAAGTATATCCACCATTCCCATGGTGTGGATTCCATATGCTTGAATTTCCTTACCTTAGGATCTACACCAATCCATGCAGAGGTTTTCTTATGTCAATGCATTGCACTCCGGGTAGTCTCTATTACAAAGGAGCAAAGATGTCAATGCATTGCATTCCAGATAGTAGAAGAGATCACAACCATGTTTTCTCTTCGGACGCCTTGTACATTAAAAAGACTATCATCCCTGGTGCATATTTCCATGTTCAAATTTCCTAACAAATGGCTACCATGGGTATAAACAGGACCTGTTGCATGTCACTAAGAATGGGGAAGAATCCGTTGCTGCATTCTGTGAAATGCTTCATCATATTTCTTCGATATTGGAAGAAAACAGTTTCATATACATTCTAGTGCGTCTAGTGGGCAGTGATGATTGGACCAAGCAAACACATCAAGCACCAATTCATAATGAAAATGCAAGTGGAAATCCCTATACTAACTACTATCTAGATGCTCCTGAAATGAAAAGAATTGTGAAAACAAAGACACTAAAGCATACTGAAGCTGCATCTAAAGGTCTAACTTGTGAATTAGCGGACATCACGAGTATCTCTAGCATTGACATGTTTTTTGGTTTGAATTTCCCAACTGCCAAAGTGCAAAATAATGCACATGAAACTCCAGGTCATAGTGAAAATGTTAGTGAGTAAGAGGATCAATGGACAAAGATTTTATGGCTTGGATCACCAAGTTAGTGATATAATTAATAGGATTTTTAGGGAGCCATTTGTAAGCAGAAATTTCCAAGAGCTCATGAAACTTAGCTACATAATCGGAGGAATTTCACAATCTAGTATGTTAAAATTAGTTTATATTGTCTCATCACTTTGCTCAAACTTAAGTTCTCACTTTCACACGAGTATGGTATGGAATTTAACTTTTTGTTAAGAAATTGCCATCATGCCCTCACTATTTTGTTATAAATGTGGGACGACATGAACGTTGTTTGGGAGTGATAGATTTTAGCTATCAGAGATTAGGATTGCTTCTCTCTTTCATTGTATTTAGAAATGGCTTTATTGAAGAAGTGGCAGGGAATCTGATCCATGTTACAGTTGTTGATCGCATACTTGGTTCCTTGGTTGGCATGCTATCTGCTATTGCCTTGGCACAATTTGAGGTCGGCGAAGCTGAAGTTGTAAAAGAAAGTAGCAATATTACTGATGTAGGAATTGCTTGGGTAGGAAATTTAGAAATTTTTGTTACAAGCCTGTTAAGAGCTAGGCTTGATCTGGAGATTAGTGCCAAAAATGTTCTGGCTACAAATAGAGGTCCTGAGATGAAGGAAATTAATGGTTTTGGACTGACCACATGTACAAGGAAATTTGAAGATGAAAAGGAATATGGAAATGATGTTGTTGTAATGTTGTGATGTCACACACCCAGTTCCTCTATGAAGCAATTCATGAAGTATATCTGGCATTCCCATGGTGTGGATTCCATGGCCTGAATTTCCTTCCTTTAGGGTCTGCACCATTCCATGTAGAGGTTTTCTTATGTCAATGCATTGCATTCCGGACAGTCTCTGTTGCAGAGGAATAGAGATGTCAATGCGTTGCATTCCAGACTATAGAAGAGATCACAACCACGCTTGCTCTTCGAATGCCTAGTACATTAAAAGGACTCTAATTCCTAGTGCCTATTACCATGTTCAAATTTCCTAACGAATGGCTACCATGGGTATAAATAGGACCTGTTGCATGTCACTGAGAATGAGGTAGAATCCCCTACCACAGCCTTTTAAATGCTTCATCATATATCTTCGATATCAGAAGAAAATAGTTGCATCTGCATTCCTGTGCGTCCAGTAGGTAGTGATGATTGGACCAAGCAAAGTAAAAACTGCCAAAGAATTAGTGTTGCAGGTGGAGGCTATGAGTTCTATAAATTTATGGAGGGATTGTTTTCGCCTTAGGAGTTGTGGTAATGATCTAATGAAATTCGTGGTATATAGTACATGTAATTCAATTCCTAGCCTAGGCTCCATAGAATAAACTGGGGCGAAGAAGAAACAACGAAAAACTACGAATATTCGAATGAACAAACAATATAAATCTGAAGAAAAAAAAAATATATATATATTTTAACATTGAAAAATGAATCTCTAAATTTTATTTTTAAACTGCTCTTTACATGATTTTTAAAACTGATTTTTACCCATTCTATTTGATTTGTGAAAATAATTTAAATAATTTTGGTTTGTGTCATTGGTTAAAATCATTAAAAGATTAATCATAATATAGTGTTAATACTCATCAAATTTGATGAGTGAATTTGATTACCACGGAACAGAAAGCAGGCCCCTCTCTTTAAAGTTATAATTATAGCTGACCACCATTGGGACTTTACAGTTTTTTATTACGAAGTATTCTGTGTTTCTACAGACTCTTAGTGCCTCTATACAGTCTCTTCTGAGATTGATTGAAACTTGGGAACAAACTCCTCTCATTTCCCTTGGGACCATGTCAAACGTTTAGGAAATGTTTGCACAGGGGATAGTACTCTCACAAGATTCCCCTACCATTACCCTTGTCATGTCTGAGACCTCACCGCTGGCTTCTAATATATGTATTTTTCTTTGCCCATAGTTCCTTCCCTACAGAACTTTAGTATTAATGCCAATATCATTTGAAATGCTCATGTGGTTATAGCAAAGGGAATGTGGAACCCTAGGAAATTAGGGATCCAAGTTGAGAAACATGATAGCTACAACAAGGCCATCTCAAGGATTCAAATATGATGTTGGAAGCTATGCTTTGAACTTTGATGATGGGTGCTAGTAGGAACTGCATGACCATTACTTGGCCTGCAAATATCATCCCTTAACCCTGGGAAATTAGGGAGCCAAGTTCAGAAACATGATAGCTACAACAAGGCCATCTCAGGAATTCAAATATGATGTTGGAAGCTATGCTCTGAACTTTGATGATGGGTGCTGGTAGGAATTACATGAGCATTGTTTGGCCTGCAAATATCATGCAAATGCAGTGCACCCAGTAGTACTTGACACATGCAAACCCAACTCTTTGGTTTGAACGTACTGTGAAATAACAGTTGGTGCATGTCTGAAACAAAATAGCAACGGGTTTGGATTATTTTGTAGAGTCTTGGATTAGTTTCTCCCTGCTATTTGAATTTGTTTACTTGCTGAAAAGGGACAAATCACATCCAAATCCGGAGGGGATGAAATTCACTGTTATACTGTTATCTATTTCCACTTTAGTAATCTACTCCATTTCCTTACTGTCATGACCAAATATGACATCATATCTTCATTAATTGTCATGAATAATTCATTACTCAAGTTGTCAACTCTCCATAAGGGATTGGTAGATTGCATTAAACTAGATATCATCACCCTTGTATGCCAAACCAATTCCATCCCTTTGGGTGTGGAAGTTCCGAGAATGAATGTCATCCCACTAGAAGAGGCCATGAAATTAACCTTGGGTTGAATTAAATCTGTTAGTACAATTTTTTTTTACAACTACACCAGCCACTATAACCATATAACAACATTAACCATACAATAACTATATCTATATGCATATAATTAATATGATTTTTAGGGAGCAGCTTGTAATCAGAGGTTGCCAAGAGCTCAAGAGCTCATGAAGTTTAGCTTCATAATGAGAGGAATTTCACAATTTAGTATGTTAAAATTAGTTTATACTATCTCACCACTTTTCTCAGACTTATGTTCCTATTTTCAGAGGAGTATGGTATGGAATTGAACTTTTTGCTAAGAAAATGTCATCATGCCCACACTATTTTGTTATAAATGTGGGACGAAATGAATGTTGTCTGGGAGTAATAGATTTTGGTTATCAGACATTGGGATTGCTTCTCTCTTTCATTGTATTTAGAAATGCCTTTATTGAAGGAGTGGTGGCAAATCTGATCCATGTTGTAGTTGTTGATTGCATACTTGGTTGCATGGTTGGCATGGCTATCTGCTATTGCCTTGGGACAATTTGAGGTCAGTGAAGCTGAAGTTGTAAAAGCAACAAGTAGCAATATTCCTGATGTAGGAATTGCTTGGGTAGGAAATATAACAATTTATGTTACAAGCCTGTTAAGAGGTAGGTTCGATCTGGAGATTGGTGCAAAAGATGTTCTTCCTACCGATAGAGATCCTGAGCTGAAAGAAATTAATGGGTTTGGACTAACCACATGTACAAGGAAATCTGAAGATGAAAAGGAATATGGTAATGTTGTTGTTATAATGTTGTCAGTTCAAATGCCTATTTCTTCTATGAAGCAATTCATGAAGTATATCCATCATTCCCATGGTGTGGATTCCATATGCTTGAATTTCCTCCCTTTAGGGTCTGCACCAGTCCATGCAGAGGTTTTCTTATGTCAATGCATTGCATTCCGGAGAGTCTTTGTTGCAGAGGAGCAAAGATGTCAATGCATTGCATTCCAGATAGTAGAAGAGATCACAACCATGCTTTCTCTTTGGATGCCTCGTACATTAAAAAGACTACCATTCCTAGTGCCTATTTCCATGTTCAAATTTCCTAACAAATGGTTGCCATGGGTATAAACAGGACTTGTTGCATGTCACTGAGAATGGGGAAGAATCCCTTGCTGCATTCTGTGAAATGCTTCATCATATTTCTTCGATATCGGAAGAAAACAATTTCATCTACATTCTAGTGCATCTATTGGGTTGTGATGACTGGACTAAGAAAACACATCAAGCACCAATTCATAATGAAAATGCAAGTGGAAATCCCTATACTAACTACTATCTAGATGCTCTTGAAATGACAAGCATTGTGAAAACAAAGACACTAAAGCATACTGAAGCTGCATCCAAAGGTCTAACTAGTGAATTAGCGGACATCACGAGTATCTCCAGCATTGACATGTTTTCTGGTTTGAATATCCCAACTGCCAAAGTGCAGAATAATGCACATCAAACTCCAGGTCATAGTGAAAATGTTAGTGAGTAAGAGGATCAATGGACAAATATTTTATGGCTTGGATCACCAAGTTAGTGATATAATTAATAGGATTTTTAGGGAGCCATTTGTAAGCAGAAGTTTCCAAGAGCTCATGAAGCTTAGCTACATAATCGTAGGAATTTCACAATCTAGTATGTTAAAATTAGTTTATATTGTCTCATCACTTTTCTCAAACTTAAGTTCTCGTTTTCACACGAGTATGGTATGGAATTTAACTTTTTGTTAAGAAAATGCCATCATGCCCTCACTATTTTGTTATAAATGTGGGATGACATGAGTTTTGTTTGGGAGTGATAGATTTTAGCTATCAGAGATTAGGACTGCTTCTCTCTTTCATTGTATTTAGAAATGGTTTTATTGAAGAAGTGGCAGGGAATTTGAACCATGTTGCAGTTTTTGATCGCATACTTGGTTCTTTGGTTGGAACGCTATCTATTATTGCCTTGGCACAATTTGAGGTCGGCAAAGTTGAAGTTGTAAAAGCAAGTAGCAATATTCCTAATGCAGGACTTGTTTGGGTAGGAAATTTAGAAATATTTGTTACAAGCCTATTAAGAGGTAGGCTCGATCTGGAGATTAGTGCCATAAATGTTATGGCTACAAATAGAGGTCCTGAGATGAAGGAAATTAATGCTTTGTGACTGACCACATGTACAAGCAAATCTGAAGATGAAAAGGAATATGGAAATGATGTTGTTGTAATGTTGTGAGGTCACATGCCCAGTTCCTCTATGAAGCAATTCATGAAGTATATCTGGAATTCCCATGGTGTGGATTCCATAGGCCTGAATTTCCTTCCTTTAGGGTCTTCACCATTCCATGTAGAGGTTTGCTTATGTCAATGCATTGCATTCCGGACAGTCTCTATTGCAGAGGAGTAGAGATGTCAATGCATTACATTCCAGACTATAGAAGAGATCACAACCATGCTTGCTCTTCGGATGCCTAGTACATTAAAAAGACTCTAATTCCTAGTGCCTATTGCCATGTTCAAATTGCCTAACAAATGGCTGCCATGGGTATAAATAGGACCTGTTGCATGTAACTAAGAATGAGGCAGAATCCCCTACTGCAGCCTTTGAAATGCTTCATCATATATCTTCGATATCAGAAGAAAACAATTGCATTCGCATTCCTATGCGTCTAGTAGGTTGTGATGATTGGACCAAGTAACGTAAAAACTGCCAAAGAATCAGTGTTGCAGGTGGAGGCTATCAGTTCTATAAATTTATGGAGGGATTGTTTTCGCCTTAGGAGTTGTGGGAATGATCTAATGAAATTCGTGGTATATAGTACCTGCAATTCAATTCCTAGTCTAGGCTCCATAGAATAAACTGGGACCACTGATCTATGCAAACAGGTGGTAGGAAAATGGATTTAGAGAACATCACAAGTAGCACCAACATCAACACAATTGTATGTCTGCTAGTTAATTTTACAAATTCTCTATTTTTGTTTTCCTTTTCTCGGTCATGCTTCAAAAATTTTCCCTGCAACAAAACCATATGTTTAAAAAAAATGATATCCTGGATTTATGATTAAAATAATTTCTTATGATGCAAAAGCATCCTAGATTTATTGTGAAACTATTTACTTATGATGCAAAAAAGTAGTAGAAGGTGGAGAAAAGGGCCATCACATCCTAATTAGAACCTAGAGTGGAACCTAAATTTCCAATAGGGCCTCCATAATCTTTAGTAAGAACTCGAATGCATTGGAAGGATAAGGAATGGAGCTCCTGCTGCATGAAGAAATGGCGACGGCTAGGGTTCTGCCCTAGCCCCCATGCAGGCCAAACCCATCCGTGATCCAGCTTCTCATGGACGAATTCACCTCCTCAAGCTTCGATTCTAGGCATTCGTCCTCGGGGATGGTTGATCAGATCCTTTCGACCTCCCCTCACAACTCTGACATTTGTATTTTGCAGCTCATTTCGTTTCAGTTGTCTTCCTCCCCTGGTGCATCTGAGTCCTCCGTGACGGCAATGGCTACCCTCCTGGAGTTGATCTGCACAAATTAACTTCAGAATTGTGAAAACCTTAGTTAAAACAGGAGGCTAATTCTTAGGAAAACCAGTACATAGTTCGATGTTCAAAATATTCAAGATATCCCTTTTCAAATGTCTCCATGTTCAGCATTCTATGTATATACAAATATTAATTGCTACAACATTCAACAGATACAAACTATCAAAACTGTATATCTAAAACCATATAGAAAGAATATAATGGGCCAAAGTATCCATGTGCACCGAGCAAAAATAGGGAATCCATGGGACCTCTTGTTCAGTAGAGGTACATTCCCATCAATTCTATCCATCCATACGCACTCATATCATAAACAAATCCATTTTTATGGCCAGAAGGAAATGGAAGTGGAACACACTTACGAGCAACCTGAAACATTGAAAGCCCTAATGTTAAAACCCTAAAATTTATTGGTCGAAACCCTAAAGGTCAAGAATGAAAGCCTTATAAGTCTTTGCAGAACACAAATGGAGGTAACCACTAACTTGGTGGTGTTCTGCCTCCTCAGAGCCATTCCTCCAGCGGAGTTATGAGCGCCATGGAGCCAAACTAAAACTTTGAATAAAGATTCAAAGAAATAACCAGGTCTGAAAAAAATTGACATATCCATCAATCCTCGGAGCCTTTCCTCCAACGGAGTTACGAGCGCCATGGAGCGAAACTAAAACTTCGAATAAAGATTCGAAGAAACAACCAGGTCTTAAAAAATTCAACATATCCATCAAAATCAAGTATGTAAGAGGCGAGCATGGTGTTGCTTGTAACTTATTGCTTCATTCATGACAGAAAATGTTACCTGCAATTCCAAAGCAACTCGAATGAAAGGTACTTTGTAAGAAACATGTTCTTCGACAACTCTTCCTAGCCAAGATGATGAGTTGCAACTGGATGAGTTCATTAACCATGGTAATGGAAGGGTAAGATGCATGCCCAACACGTACACCAACGGCCACACCTCAAAACTCGATTATGTCACATTCGAGAAAGATGGCAAGGATTTGGCATGTTCAATCAACTCGGCATGTTCAATCAACAGCTGGAAGCACTCCAATCGTCTAACGATTCATCAGACGGAGGGGAGAGATGACACGAGGGCAGGGAGGGGAATTCATTTCAGAGGGAACGCCTTAGAAGTAGTTTCTATGTTTATAAAATTACCTCTTTGTGTGTTTAAAATATTAACGTAACACATTCCTACAATTATGGTATTTTTTAAGAGTTTATACTTTTAGTTACTCTATTAACTTTTACATATTTTACACTTCAACAATTAATTAATTATAATATGTAGTTTTATTTTAATGTATTCAATTTTTTTTCTAATTTAATATTTTTACATATTTTATATATTATTATTAATTTTAATTAAATTAAATATGTCAATTTTATATATTCATTTATTAATATTAGTTAAATAAAAAATTAAAATATATATTATTTATATAACCATTTTATAAACACATAATTTATAATTTATATGAATTATTATACTTTTGAGCAACCCACATACTTATTCAATTAGCATACATTATAACCATTTAACATGTATATAAACTTATTATATTTTACCATTTTATAAGCACATAATTTATAACCTATATGAATCATTATTCACATATGTTTTTGAACAACCTATATACATATTCAATTAGCATATATTATAAACATTTAAGATGTATGAGCTATTTTGTAAGTGAAGTTGTGCAAAAAAACACTATATAGTAATTTAAATATTCATTTTTAAAAAGCTAAAATGTATCCATATTGTTAGCTATTAGTTTGCTACTTGGGGAACTAAACCAATAGCATAAGTTCAAAATTTTAAAGTTATGTATTTTATAGTATAACAAATTGTCTCTCAAAATGGATGTAAAACCAAAAACCAAAATAAACCATGATTTGACAAAGATGACAATGACTACATTATCATAGAATTCTTCTTGAATGATTTGGATCACTTCATTATTTAGTTGGGAGTCCACCAAAGTCAGTGGATGGAGCTCATTGCCACTGTTCAAGGAGAATTCAAAGTTTGCCAATGTTTTTGTTAGAATGGAGACTTTCCTAAGTCTATCAACCTTTTCCATTAGTTTTTCCATGAGAGTTTTAATATGCTATTAAATATTAATGGTTTGCATGTAAGAGGAGGTGCATGCTCTAGTAGAGTTTCTCACGCTAAGTATCCATTACATATTTAGAATAAACCTTCTATCTTCTTAGACTTTTTCTTCCACATAAAATATTAGTCTCTGGACCACTCCAAGGATAATTTCTTTGTCTTGGGTCATAGAATCTCAAGTTGTTGAGTGGGCTTTGGTTTAGCCAATAGAGGGGGAAGCAAGGTTAGGGGCAAGGGTGGGACTAAGTCGTGCTCTTCTACCTCCATGGTGAGAAGAGAAGAGGCAACATGTTGCCATGATCTAGGGACACCAAAGAGGGCATGAACTGAGTCTATGATCCTGGGGATGGAAGGTGAAATCAAAGATGGAGCTTAGATAGGTAGGAGAGGTGAAAGAGGGATAGTAGGTACTCTAGGAGGGGTGGCAAGGAGAGTGACTAAGAGGTTAAATAATAATAACCCAACTTAACAATCAGTAGGGCACTCCTAAAAAAGAGACATTGGAGGTAGGGGATAAAATGAAGGGAAAAAAATCTCAAATTCAAGCCATAAAAAACACACCTAGAATTAGAAGTCCCAGATAGGGGATAAATATATAGAAGATGATTCATCCACAACTCTTGTAAAACACTGTTAGAAACATGTCTACAAATAAAGGGTTGTACAGAACAAACATTACAATTACAATAAACGTGAGACTCCTTCATCAATTTTGCAACAAACTAGAGGTGGTGTACCCTAGAGTGAGTATTTTCTAGCTAAAAATATTGCAATCCTACATGCAACGACAATTTTATTGCAGTATTAACATTGAGTTTCCTTCCTTCCAACACTACAATATCTGAAAAATAACATGATTGTAAAATGCGAGGAGTGCCCACAAGAAATAGTGGCATGGAGCATAATAAATTGCAACGAGAGCTTCAACCTTCCATTTGATATCTCCATCACTCCATCCTCTGTCATGATATTCTATTGCCTCCCCATTAATCACCATAATCATTTCCTGAGTGCTCCTACATTCAGAATTTAGAACAAATTATCCTTCACCGGACTCCCATGCAATGAAGGTAATCATTAAAATTCCTTCCCACGAAGTAACCAAATTACCATATAGGTGTAGTTGTATGTTAGGGCATGCATAGTGCAATTTGATGGGATGACTACCACCCATATTAAGTAGATTCCCATCATGTCAATGCAAGGGGGTCACCCCACTAGATGTGTGCCCACATTGGGGAGCTTTTTCCATTTACATAATTTCTTTGCATATGTTTCTTAGTGCGTCAAGAAGAGGATGAAGCCAATTTTTTTTCCAGCATATCTTCTTTATAGTGCAAACCTTTGTTGGCTAGTTTTTCTTCCAACTTATTTCTAGTTATTTGTATATGTAATAGTATAGGGGCTACTATTAATTTTAAGAGGACTTTGATTCTAATTAAGCCTGCCATTAGTCTCTAATTATTAGAGACCTTGGGGGAATTAGATCCATTTTGTAGTTTTTTTTTATCATTAGAACAATAGTTTTAAAATCCCCTTTAATTACAATTTTTGATAATTAAGATGTTTGGCTATTATTGGGCCTTGCTCTAGGGATGAGAGTTCTACCATATTATTAGTATCAATTCCTAGATTTCCAACATAAATGTGAATAATGTGTCCATTATCATCTCTAAATATCCCTTCAAAACTAGCAAGGCCAAGATCACCCAAAGAGGCCCCATCAAAGTTTAACTTTAAGAAGCTAGCAGGAGGTGGTTGCCACATTATAAATTTTAGGAGAAGTTTCCATGCTCTATTCACTATAGCACTTGTAAAAGGTCCAAAGTCCCATTCTTTAAGTGTTGAATGAATATTGGTACTATTCCAGTTTGATTGTTTGAAAATTATGTCCAATCCATACCATATTTCTAATGCCAATCTATAATTGTTAAGTAGATTCTCAATTGTTTCTATGCTTTCCCAATAGAGGCTACATCTTGCTAAACTTTGAAAACCCTTATTTTGCAGATTTCCCAGGTTAATTTTTTTTTTTTATGAGAAGCCAAAGAATTGGGCCAAATTTCTGAGTCCCATAGCTTTTTCCATTTACTTTTGTTGGGGTTTCCTTTTCTACCAACTACTAATATATAAGCCTCCTTTAAGAAGAAAGATCCTTTAGGCCAATGCCCTTATGAGAGGATATCTTTCCCAGATTGGATTTTAATTCTTTTTTTTCCAATTATATTGTGATGGCTTCCTAAGTTTATAATCTATATTCACAAGCCACTGTGTGCACTTCACCCACTACCATTGTAATGCATCCCTCCCATATTTACCCAATCTCACTGGCCTGCCAGTGTAAACATGAGATAAAGAGTTACTATGATATGACTCGACCTCCAATCTTTAGTTATGGAAGTGGGGCTGACAAACGGAACACATAGCAGCATCCTTCAGGGCTACAAGACAATCAAGGGGCTAAAGGACCACCCTAGGTGACCAAAACCTGAGCTCGAGCTACTTTTTTCACAACTTAACCCCCAATCGGATTCATGACAAGGCCTAGGTGCAATTATAGGCCTCCAATTGCATGCACACCACTGTCTCCATGCCACTATGACCCAACTTTCTTAGTTAAAAAGGTGCGGTCCCAAGATCTGAGCCACCTTTCCAGGCCAAGCTCTAGACCACTGTCCAAGATTTCTTGTAACTTTTAAGAAGGATAAATGACATAATGACAAGGATAAACATATAAACTTGAATCAAAAACTTGACTTAGATAAATGAGAATATACTAGGAATTTCGTCAAACACATGGTAAACATTTAAGTTATAGGTCATGAATGCATATATGAGTGTCAATATTTCTTCTTTAGCTGTGAATCATCAAGAAGGCCTCATTCCCTCTCAAGTAGTTGTAGAAACATTTGTTAGCCCATGCATTCATCAACCATTCATTAAATTATCAAATCATGAACAAGAGCCATAACTAGAACATATTATATAACCATGCTTATAACCAACATATAATCATAATATTAACCATGAAAAAACAACCATCAAAGCCACATAGTAAAAAGTATAAATACTCATAGAGTACAATAAAAAATAGCTCTTATTAACTTATGCGAAAGGCAACAAAGTCAAGGACTTCCACATACCACATGACCATAGATTAAGTTGAAACAAATATTTCTTTCAACCAATCACCCTTGTGTCATATTGCAAGCATGTATGTGGGATATCATGGGACAAATTGAGACATAAACAACCAAGGGAATCTAGAGGTTAAATCACTTCCACCCTCAAACTATCGTGATCTTTCCAAAACTAGTCAAGAGATCACAAAACCAAAACAATATTAGATACCTCAGAATTCCTTCACCACACTTTGAGACATTTCTCTGTCTCCAACCACCTATCAAGGGCTTCCTAGAGAAAACCATATCCACCCCAACCCATGACCTTGGTCTTATTTTATTTACATGGAAACTTAACCACGGGCTGTTACAACATTCATTGTTTTTGAGATTGAGGTTGCACCCAAAATTGTTGGACCACTACTCCATATTGCGATATCAAACAAGGTTTCCACTCATTCAACTCTCCATTTTCCAATTTCGATCATTTCTACTAAGAATCCTCCCAAAAGAGGGCTAAATTTCCATCCATGATTTCCCAAAAAATTGTGAGATTGAATCAAGTATTTATTCTTCTAGGCTGAATTCCAAAGATGAGATCCCTCAATTCCAGCCCCCATCAAAATTAGAAGACTATCAAATATTCCCGGCATGTATTTTTCTTTCCATACTTTTCTCCCTAAAGCTTTTTGGCTTTTAAGCCTCAACCACCAAGTTTTGGCTCCTAGTGATTGATTGAGGATTTTAGGGTCTTTCAAGGAAACCCTTATCCTGATTGTAGATTATCAAAGCCTTCTTACATGATTTCTCAAGCCAACCTCTCTATCTATGTTTACATAGATGGACATCAGGTTAGATACCAAAATTAATTATTAAAGAAAAACTCGGAAAATCGGATGGTGCATACATGGAATATACAACTTCCATGGTTGTAGTAGCTGAGATAATATGATTAAGGAAATATTTTAGCATGGATCTATAAGCTAGTCCTTTCTTGTCATCCCATGTTGTTGTATGACATAAATTAGTTTGTACATAATGATAATGGACATAGCAATATTGAGGAGAGGAAAGTAAAATTATATTCTGAAAATTCTCAATTTTTTTCTCCTATCTTAGCTTGAAAAGATAGCAACTTTGAATATATGTCTCATCATTAAATGTTAGTTGGTGCATACAAGGATATCCTTTGAGTTCTTTTAAAAGTATGATAAACAAGCGTTGAACAAAGCATTTAAATTATACAAATATCCTAGATGAGGCCTCGAAATTGAAATATAAGTGTAGAGGTTTTTCATATAGGACTTCATTGTGGTATCTATTAAGGAAAATCTAATCATGCCTTCCTCAATTGAATGCCTGAAAAACTAAGCCTAAAACTACAAGAAGCAACACTTATTTTATAAGATAAATTGAATTTAATATTTAAAAAGAATGAAATCTCTTTTTCCAATATTTTCCCTAGTTCTCTAAAATCACCAATTGTTTTATCTTCATTGGTCCTTGACATAAGACACTTCACACTTGGATCAATGAAGTGCCACTAGTTCTAGACTAACCATAAATTCAGATTATGACCTTGTCCAAGGAGTTTCATAACATTAAATTCATTATATATTATTCATGGAAGGCAGTATGAATGAATTTCAAATTTCAAATAAGCGAGACTTTCAAATTTCAATTTTAGAAAAAAAACTCAATATCTTGCTTAATCTCTCATTGTACTATGAAAAACCATTTAGAACACAATTAGATATCACACTTTGTTGTTCATGAAGAGTATGCAAACTCATACAAGTCTCATGGATTTGGATAGAAACCATTAAATTGACATATTACTATTGTGGATTATATATTATCATAAAAAGTTTTAACCTCTAGGGTTTTGATGTTCATTTCTGGAACCTTGTCCATTTTCTCTACAAATAAGGACACGACATATTTTGAGATTGATCTACTTCTGCGAAAACCTTCCCTTTGAGTGCATTCTTGAAGGATGTGGTTCAATTAGGATTTGGGTTTCTAGAACCTCCATGCATGCTCAAATTAAAAATTATTTTTGAATATTTTGTCACACCATAATCTTCTATTCATTGAATGTCTTCGAGTACGTTTCATGCGTATTCCAAGACTTGGAACAATACTGGTACCATACTCTTTTGGATCATCTGATTCAGATTTCTTACTAGATCCAAACCTCGAATCTAGTGAACAAAAGTCGTCCCTCTAAGACTCGATAAAAATATGAAATTGAATATACTTTTCACTATTGATTACCATATCTTGTGTAGATCTTGTTGATTTTGGAGTGATAGTCTCCATATCCCATATTGTTTGAGCTACCCAACTTTATCCACACCTCGATCTACTAATAGAGATAGACATAATCATTGAACAAACCCCACATCCCTAAACACCATGGGAATTGAACAAAAACCAATGAAATGATAGATATGGTCATAAGCATGTAAGATCTTGCGAATAACAAGTCCTGCCTGAGATAAAAAAAACTAGAGTTCGAGACCCCACTTTCTACATTATGAAGATCTTTCCTGCTACTTTGAAACAAATGAATCTCTCTGAAGGCTTCTCCCCTAGCTCATTTGGCCACCATTGACGCCCATCGGTTCACTAGAAACTAGCTACACATTTCTCCAATAGAAAGCATAAGCTCAGATGTGGATGCTTCAACATTGTAGAGCAGAACCCTAACGTTATTTTCCATTGTCCAAAAAGGCACTCCACCCTATCATATTAATTATGTTTTTATTTATGTTGTATTAGATTAATATTGAATATATAAAAACATATACTACATGTTTTTCAATTTATCATATATTTTTTAAATTAAAAATATTTTTTATTCATCGTATTATTTTATAAACCCTACATACATACACATAGGGAATTCAAATCTATGGCAATAGATAGACTCATTTATATCATAGGGATGCTTTTGCAATTTCTTTTAGGAGCTTCTCTCAAAGGACACAATATTGCCATACTATTTTTCTTAGCTTTTATAGGTTTAAATAATTTATATGATGTTAGAAATACAGTTGCATCTCCAATTTTGGGTAACATGGCTAAATTTATTTAAAAGTGATTGAAATGTTCTTAAATTAAAATATTAAAATAAGACCTTTATACTAATTTTAAAAATATAAATGACCCTGCGAACTCCCAATGACAAGGACAAGGTGCTTTAGAAATGGGATTTGGACCAATTAGACCAATTAATCTGACAGTCAAGGTTAAATATATATTATTATAATGGTTTCTAAGTGCTTTAAGAATGACATGTTAACCAATCTTGTGACCTCCCAATGACAAGGACAATGTCAGGGTTAAATATACATTATTATAATGGTTTCTAAGTGTATTAGCAATGAGATGTGGACCAATTGATCAAACTTTCTAGGCTAAATATATTGTTATAGTAATTTCTCACTTTATTGAGCGGAATAACCCAGTATGGGGGTTAGATCTCACATAAACATGTAAACAAACATAAACATGTAAATGTAAATGTAAACATTTAACTTGTAATGTTTAACATTTAACATTTTTAATTTAATGTCAACCCTATTCTAAATCAATCTAATTATTGTTATGTATAAACACAATATAAATTTAAAATATAAAAGCCCTTTTTATATTTATTCCATAAACCTCTTTATATTTAAA
>APFE031456282.1:0-18961 GCA_000404065.3 Pinus taeda
TCACATGGACCGGTCCTTATATTTCAATACACTGTTCTGGAACTTGAATTTTTGGGACAATGCGAGTACTCTGGCTGGGGAGGTCGAGGATCCGCAGCGGACTTTTCCCCGGGCGTTGTTCTTTGCTGGGATATTGACCGTCTTGGGTTACGTTTTGCCGTTACTTGCTGTCACCGGAGCGCTGGAGCTGGACCGGGAGCTATGGGGCGATGGCTACCTAGCCAAAGCCGCGGGGCTCATTGCTGGCGCGTGGCTCAAGTACTGGGTCGAGATCGGCGCTGTGTTGTCCACCGTGGGGCTCTTCGAGGCCCAGCTGAGCAGCGCTTCGTTCCAGTTGCTAGGCATGGCGGAGATGGGCATCCTCCCCTCGGTCATGGCCACAAGGTCGCCGACCTTCAATACGCCCACGTGGGGTATCGTTGCCTCCGCTTCCGGGACGTTGGCGCTCTCCTATGTGAGCTTCGAGAACATCATTTCCGCCGCCAATTTTCTGTACAGCTGCGGAATGTTGCTGGAGTTCGCGTCGTTTCTGTGGCTGAGAAGGAAGTTTCCGTTGTTGAAAAGGCCATACAGGGTTCCCGTCGGGATCCCAGCCCTGATTTGCGGCTGCGCAGTGCCCGTGGCGTTTCTTATATACATCATGACTCTTGCCAATCCAGTGGTGTACATCCTGGCTTCCTCTGTCACGGTTCTAGGCGTTGTGGTCTACTTCTTGATGATCGCTTGCAAGAGGAGAAACTGGATAAAATTCAGTGTCGGTGGAATCGAGAGCATCCCGACGGAGAATCGAACCGAAGATCAGCTGCCAGCGTGACGAGAATCAGTGAAAAGAAGTGGGCGCAATCTAGATTCGTTTCACACTACGGGGGGAATCTTTTTGACATTTGAAAAAAAGGGGGCGTACTCTAGATTCGTTTCGCACTACGGGGACATTTTGGATTTTTGGTCTGTCGCATCATCTTCAGTTACTAAATTTGTATCTCACGAGGGTATTATTGTTTCGTTAAACTAGTCCCCTCTTGTATGCGTCTAAGGGTGAAGTTTGTAGGAAGACTTTAATCAAATACAAAGTATTTTGTTTCATTTCAGTCTATCCATTCACACTCCATTTTATATCTCATAAAAAATAATAATTTCATATTATTATTATTGTGTTTTAATTTAGGCATTTTAAGGATAATACATTTTTCTTAGTTCTCACTCGACAATCGAGTTTAATCAATACCCTTAAAGCAAATTGAACCATTGTACAAACCATACGAATTTTATTTAATTCCATTTCCATGCATTTTTTTGGGCATCAATATGAATTTCACTAGTGGTTCATTTTCCTTGATCTTTACAAAAGCAAATACAAATATCATCACAATCTCCTATCTCTTAAGTTCCATCGTCAAACCATCCTTTGGCATCATGGTTAAGTCTAACTTGGTGGATTTTATTAAAAAAGCTTATATCCATTTAATTTAATTATATTTTTATATAAAGTTTAATATTAGTTATAAAATTGTATTTAAATATTATGTTTTTTATTTATTAATAAAAATCATTTTTTAATTAAAAACTTAATCAAATTATTTAATTATTAAAATATAAAATATAATCATATATAGTTAAATTCTTAAATATTCAAAAAGATTTTTTTTATTAATTAATAAAAAAATTTAACAACATAAATTTATTATATAAAATTATTCATTATTAATTTAAAAGAAAAAATAATTTAATTAAAAATCATTACCTTCGTTTTTAAACAACCCAAACCAAAGGTTTTACTCGGCCATTCTTTTGAGTATTTATAATGCCTATCACATGTAAGGTTGTGCAAATTTGTTGTTACTTAAGTAAGGTTGTGCAATTTTGTTGTTATGTATTTAAAAATAACTTATCTTGTAAGATTAGTAAGTGATTAGTATAGGAGGCAAGATTAGTAGAGGATTATAACTTTTCTAGGTTGATTTTGTAAGTGAAAATTAAATAGTTTTTTAAGTACAACTTTGTATTTTTTATTATTGGTGTATCATTCTTATTTATATAATTTTATTAATATGATTCCGAAGATAGTTTGTATATCTATAATTTGATTCAAGATAGTTTCTATATATACAATTTTATTTAATGTTTAATATATTTATGAGAAATTGGTGTAACAACAATAAGGTTATCTAAAAATGTTAGTTTGAGAAGACTAGTAATGATTAATATGAGTGTCATGGGGATTTTCTGAATTGAAATAGTATTTATGGTTGTGGATTTTTGGTGGCTGAGTGAAGGCATATTGTTGGGTTTTTAGCACAATGACATCATCCAAGTGTGAAAAGTGTGAAAAATAATCATAGGATCCTAAGTGTGAAAAATATTAGGTAGGTACTTGCAAAACAAGAAAGAAGAGAGAATAAAATTGTTGAAAAAAGGCTAATGAATGAAAGGGACAATGATATATTATTGTTGTACATGAATACAATATATAGATTCTCGAGGAGAAAGAACCAATTTGGGTTAGGTTGGCATTCCAAGAGCAAGTAACTTAGTAAAACTCAAGAGCACTTTCCCTAGTTGGCAAGTAAGTCAAAATTAGACCTAGAGACCCAAAATTAGCAAATATCCAATAATAGAGTGAAATGGAGGTAAGTGGAGTTTCAAATCTATTAGAGCTAACTAATAGCTCACATATGCAAAAACTTATTTAAACTCCAAAATAAGACTAAAAGTCAACTAGTAAGGGGAGAATAGAGAAAAAGATGGCCAAGTGCTAAAAATTAGGGAAAAAGTTTCACATTCACTCTAAGAAGGTTAGGGAGAAAGTTTCACATTCACTCTAAGAAGGCTTATGCATGATGTATTATGAACTAGAAATTGCACGAGATGTTGTAAAGAAAACGTGGTAACCCAAAAATTAGGGAGAAAGTTTCACATTCACTCAAAGAAGGTTAGGGAGAAAGTTTCACATTCACTCTAAGAAGGCTTATACATGATGTTTTATGAACTAGCAATTGCACCAGATGTTGTAAAGAAAACGTGGTAACCCATAAATCGAGAAGAATCCTCATATGTAAAACATCATTCGCGATAAGGATTAGTAAACAAGAGTCATTCAAACATAGAAGATGAATGATTTACATTATTAGTAAATAAGATTCATTCAAACATAGAAGATGAATTTACATTATGCAAAATTTAAGTGTAAGAATTGACTATAACTACTTTGCATGTGTATTTTTTATTTTTCATTTTAATTGTTACTTCCATGGAAATTTAAGGAGTGTATGCATTATTTGTTGAGGATGTAAAAGCTTCATAAACTATTAATATTTATATAATATATACATATTTAATATATAATATACTAATATTTATTTTATATATCATAACTCTTTAATTATATTAGTAAAAAATAATTCCTATATAATTACTATATATTAAACTTAAACTTCTTTTTTATTTTTATTTGATCCAAAGTTTAAAACTACTTATATTTATTATTGATCCAAATTTTTATTCTTATATAAATTTCTATATATTTGTTTTAACCCATTTTCATAAATATAATAAAAGAAAACAAGAATTAATTAAATTTTAATACATTATACTCTCTATAATGTCTATTAATTTGTTCAAAATTATTCTAATTAATTAAACAACCAACTAATTATACGAGGTTAATCATTTATTAATTCTTATAGATGTATTCTAACTAATGCCATTTTTAAATTTGTATTATTATAAAAAAGAAATAAAAAACTAAAAAACTAATATAAAATAATAAAACATATATTTAATTTATATTTATTAAATTTTCCCAAAAAACCTGTTGCAAATACACAATTGAATTGTTGAATAAGAGATTTGTTGCGCATAAATTTCAAGTACACACTCAAATCACAAGATTACTTTTGAAAATATTTAAAGCAAGGAGTGGAACCAGATCATTTTATAATTGTTCTTTTTTTAATTAATTAATTATGACTAATAATAAAATCTGTTTCAGAATAAAATAGAAAATAATCGATAAACAAATAACATTAGTTCTGTGAGATGACGTAGTGACGCAGGAAAGATGAAGTTTCCTATCTATAAACCAAAAACATGGTTTAATGGAGAGGTTTTTTAGCATGAAAAAAGCTATATATTTGTATTATATTCATCAAAGAAAATTGTACAACACTATACATGTATATGAAAAACCATCAGATATGGCAGATATGAGGTTCAAAGCCACATAAAGTGGAATGGACAAAGAAAATATCTCCTGTTCAGCTACATATAGTTCATATGGAGAAATATATGCATATAGGCACAATGGATAGTAAGGAATCTGCTCCATATGACAAATATATATGAGAATTATTTCAAAAATGGAAAGACAAAATAGTGGGGAAACAGATACATACTAGATAGTCCTCATTAAATAGAAAAATTATGTACCAAGCAAGCAAAAGTCTTGGATTTGGTAAGAGATGTTGTCCACCATTATCAGCATCCTCCAGACACCTTGAGGAGATGACAAGCCCATTTTGGATAAAGCATCTGCCCTTTTGTTTTTATCCCTATCAATGTGTGAAATTGAGTAGTCCGTCCTGCAACTCCATAAAGCCCTCAATCCCGTCCAGCCATTCGGAAAGTTTGATATTTTTTATGATGTGTTTTGACTAAACATGATTGATGATGACTTTCAAATCTCCAAAAATTTCTAGTTTCAGAAAGTCAAGGAAGACACAAAGAGATAGAAGACCAGCAAGGGCCATCGCCTCAGCTCTATTGTTGGACCCTACACCTCCATTCCAATGTATTTCATAGGCTTTACCAGCTTCTGGAATAATATATACTATGCATGCACACGAACCATGTTGAGAAGCTCCGTAAAAAAATGCATGGAATAACTGTGGGCTCCCTTATCGGAAGTCTTCTTCCATTCCTGACCCTGGATTGACATGGCAAACAGAGTGCGTAGTATAGACAAAGGATAGATTCAAAAACAAAAGAATGCGTTTCCTTTTTGGAATTGAAAATCATCCCATTCCGCCATTTCCATATGGCCCAAATAGCCAATAATGGAATGGGCCTCCAATCATTATGCATGATACTCCACCCTTTGAAAGCCTCTGGAATGGAAGGAAAAGAGATGTTGTTCCAACCAAAATGGGCAGCAAATTTCTGCCAAATTATCTGAGCTTGAGGACAAAGGAGAAAAATGTGTAAGTTGTTCTCAGTGTTTGATCTGCAAAGGGGGCAGATTCCCTTTTGTATGTTTTCCCATGTGAGATTACTGTTATGAAACACCAACCAAGTAAATATTATGGTCTCTAAGGGGCAGCCTATTTTCCAAAAGGATGTTGGAAAGGTGTTATCTGATTGCTCTATTTCTGAGATTAGAAGTTGTTGGTAAATATGTTTGACGTAAACAGTCGAAGAGCTACCATGTCCCTTCAAAATGAGGTAGTCCTTGTCCGCAGAGCAAAATATACCGTGAGCCCGCAGTGAAGATGTAATAGAATTCCATTGAATTTCCAGATCGTCGCTTAGGTGCAATTCTATTGTGGATTTCCAAATTGGAATTGCTCCTTCCCATTTTCGAATGGCACTGACCCAAAAAAAACATACCCCTATTGTGTAAAGTTCTTAATAATTGTGTGGACATATGGATCTTTCCAGTCGCTCCAGCAAATTCATCCAAACCAATAATGATTTTTGACCTGGACTGAAATTTCCAGATCATATTTTGTCTAAAGAAAGGTTCCAATTTCCAGAAGCCTCTCCATATTGCAGCGCCGTGAGAGGATCCAAAGCAACGTTTTCTAAACCAGAAAGACATATCTTTATTGTCCATATACTTAGCACGTATGGCCAAGCTCCAAATAGACTCTCCCATAATTTCTTTCCACATGGTTTTACATAGAAGGGCCTTCTGAAAAAAAATTTAGGTCCAAAATATCCCATCCTCCCATTTTTTTAGGGTGAGCCACCATTGAAAATTTTGTCAAATGATATTTTTTTGTTCTTTGTGTCCTCCTCAAGTGAAATTGGCACTCATCCTATTTATGTTGTTGATGATAGATGTAGGGATATAGAAGAGATGTGCCCAATATACCGTAATTTGCACGAGCACAGCTTGAGTCAAAATCGCGCGACCACCAATGGATGAACATTTGTATTCCCATGCAACAATTTTCTGATAAAAATGATCAAGAATCCATGACCAATTAGCACATGATATCCAACAGATTTGAAATTGAACCCCAAGTATTTTAGCCCATTCCAGAGAGGGATTGCTTTAATATTGAAAAGTTGTGAGAGGAAAATAATCAGATCCCCATTTACATTTTCGACATGAAAAGATGATTTACCTTCATTTACACACATGCCAGTTGCTTTTTGAAACCTGCCCAAGATTTCATGAAGACAAATCCAAGTTGCCCTGCACAGAATTGTTGTTAATAGAATATTGTCAACAAAAAGATTATGGGAAATGTAGATTCCCCTATAGATGGGAAGGGGCTTGCATTTATTTTGAAGAATCACCCTCTGGATATGAAGACTTAGAGAGTCCATTACAAGGATGAAAAGGAGCAGAAACAAGGAGCAGCCCTGTATTAACCCCCTAGCGCTTTGAAAAAGGGAGTAGGGATTCCATTAATAAGGACTGCATAATTAACATTAACCACACACGCCATAATCCATCTGGAGCATCTGCTATCAAGACCAATCCTTGCAAGAAGGCAGCGAATAAAACCCCAGTCCACACAATCGTATGCCTTTTTGAGGTCAATTTTTAATAATGCCGCTTCTAACTTCCTGCGATGTATGGAATGTAGGCATTCTTGAGTGAGAGCCACCGCGTCCAAAATATTCCTATCCTTTAGAAAACCATGTTGTTCATGGGACAGATGAAGAGATAAGATGTTCCTCATTCGAATAGCAATAATTTTTGAAATAATCTTATACAGGACGCTACACAATGAAATTGGCCTAAAGTCTAAAAAAGAAGTGGAGAGCTTTTTCTTTGGTATCAATGCAATATAAGTGGAGGAAATATATTGGCGTTTGTAACCTTGCGATCTTGATTCCTCGACCATTTTTAGGATATCTAACTTGAATAAGTCAAAAAAATGGATGAAGAAATCAATAGTCCAACCGTCCGGCCCCAGACATTTATCTTTCTGAAAATATTTCATTGTAGCCAATAATTCCTCCTCGAAAACCTCAGAAAATAGGGCATTGTTTTGATTTTCATCAAACATGGTAGGATATGGATCGATACCCCATAGTATATCCTCAATGTCGCTGCCAATATTTCTGTTGTAGGCCTGTTTGAAATATTTCACAACTTCACAAGCAATGGCCTCCTGAGAAGAATATGCATTGCCTTCTTCATCCTTGATTTCCCAAATAATGTTTACCTCTCGCTGCTTATTTGCAAATCTATGAAAAAACTTTGTATTTTTGTCCCCCTCTTTGAGCCATATAGCTCAACTCTTAAATGCCAAGAAGCTTCTTCCATTGCTAATATCTTTTGTTTTCTGTTCTCTAAGTCCCATATATGTTTCCGAATAGTAGAAGACATATAGGGATGTTTAAAGTGAGTAGATAAATACTCCAAATTCCTATTATAAATTATAATTTTTATTAGCTATTTTTTTATTTATGGATAATTATAGGAATATTATAAACATTTGATATTATATAAAAAAAAGTGATAATGTTGAAGATCTCATTTAAACAAAAAATGCATAATTAAAATATTGCAAATAAAAAATAGACGAAAATAACTATTCATTATGAGAAACAAAACTAACTAAATGAAAATATTTATTAAATTTATTATTCATTGCGTTTCTTTTTACACTTCTGGTCACGTTACCCTGTCAGTGGTACCGCTACGGTCCAGTTAATCTCTTGATGGACCCACCCCAACGGGCAATCAACACCCCCGCCTATTACTGACCTAACCCAAGAGCTTTCGATGCACCCTGTGACCTCCATTGGCGAGCACTATTTTGACCGAATGAGCTAACTCGTTCGGGCTCATTGTCTTTTTTCTATTTAAGATAATTATAAAAAGGATTTTAAATATTTCTAAAATATTTTCATCAACAGCTTAACATATATTTTTAAAATATAAAAATAAAATCTAAATTAATAAAAAAATATTCTTATAAACAAAAAAATTAGTTAAAATACATTCGAATGTTATTTAAAAAAGGTAAATATCAAATATAAAATTTATTTAATAAGGAGATGGTAATTTAAATTTTTGTAATATTTTAAAGATTACAAATATAGTTTACAAATTTATTATTTTAATTTATTATTTTTAAGTTATAGATAAACATAAGATAAGATGTGGGATGATAAGGAGCTGGAGGGTAAAAAGAAGCTCATATACTATAAGGAGGTGATCAATCTCACCCTTGATAACCAGAATTATCTCTTTGTGTTGACTAGTGCTAAGAAAAAAATGAACCTTGCTAGAATAGGAACTAATTCTCATGAGCTTGGAAATGAAACCGTTGGGTGGTCTACTCCCAAGACTCCCTGGGATGATAGAATCTACAAGATTTGCAATACTAAGAAGGTGGAAGATGAAAAGCACTTCATTGCCCCAACTTTTACTCACATCCACTCTCAATTCACTAACATGTGCCACACTTCCAATCTTCACCTAAATATAACGATCTTGGAGGGCTTCTTTCTCTTCTTTTTTATCATAGAAACAAGATTTTGAAAAATCACAATGAAATTCTTAGTAGATGTTAATCATCATTATCATCATCATTTTTTCCAAAAAAATATATACATGAATTTAAAAAATTAAACAATATATTAATTTTATATTTATATAATTTTACAATTTTTATTGGATTGAGGTAATACCTCTTCCCTATGCTCAGGGAAGTCCTTCTGATGTGACTCTGCTCAGTTTTGAGGGAATCAAATATTAGTAAACCTTCCTATCGCAGTCAGTAAGCAAAATTATTCACTATAATGTAGTTAGCGATAATGTCAAATAATTCCCCAGCACCCGCACCCGTACGTCAAGAATTCCCCGACTCCGCTCTCTCGAGCTTTCTCCCGGTGTCGAGTTATAATTTTAATTTTTTTAAAATATATTTTATTAAAAAAATTAAATATATTTTTATTTTTATTAACATTTCTTTAGCATGCAGATCTTTGTTATTATTAACCACTAGAATTTTCTTATCTATTTAGTTATCACTTCAGATTTTATTTATTTTTATTTTGTGCCTCATCCTCGCACTAATTGGAGCTGACATTCTTTCCCTCTCAAAATATTGATAATACATTGTTCAGGATATTTTAAAATGGTGTTGCAGATATCTTTCAGTGCATTGCATTCTATCAATAATGTAAGGTCAATATTCGTGGTCTGCCAAAACTGTGAAAATTGCATGGAGGAGGATATTTTTCAATTTGCCTTTTAATATGGTTTTGCAATTATTTTGCACCTGCAGCTGTATGGCATTTTCACAATAATTGGTCAATATTCCTGGCCGCCACCGAGTCAAAAAACTAAGAAATACATGCGGGCAGGGGTTAAATTTGACGGGCGACCCTACCCATCAAGGAATTGTTTTATGACGTTTTTATTTTTAAACTGCCCATCATATGACTTTTAAAATTTATTTGTACAAGTTTCATCTAATTTCAAATTGTACAATAAAAGAACAATAGATGTGAAATACTTTTCAAACTAAAAACATAACGTGCATTATTTCTCGGTTGGATACAACGGCCCTTTTGGTGGCTCCCCCAACAACCAACTTTGCAGACAAGAAGTTGTGTTCAACCTCATTTCGGACAAAACCTAACAATATAATGCTATTTACTACACAAAGCGTTGTTGAAAGTCTAGTCCAATTTTTTACAACAAATACAAAACAAAGCTCATTTTTTTACATAACCCACTACTCAGAATTTAGCTGGTTTAATATCCCACTAAAGACAAATGGATTCAATGCATCAAGCTCTACTGAAATTTCAAACATATAAAAGTCCAGTCCAATTTTTTACAACAAATACAAAACAAAGCTCAATTTTTTACATATCCCACTACTCAGAATTCAACTGGTTTAATATCCCACTGAAGACAAATGGATTCAATGCGTCAAGCTCTACTGAAATTTCAAACATATAAAAGACTTACTACACAAAATTCATGGGTGTAAACCCCTTACTCAAAATTCAATCACAGCAAAATCCTGTGATACCCACTTTCCAATGCAAAACCCAATACTCAAACATTCATTCAATGCAAAACCCAACAGTCAAATATATGGACAGAACTTGGACCGGACTGCACAGAGGGCAGTCAAATTTCAAGTGACTGTTGTAACTGGTGAATTTGTTGATTCTCCCACACTCCTAAATTGAATAGAATGAAGTGCCCACTAATGAGTGTGATGATATTTAATAGCATAGAACCTTGACAGAAATGCAGGAACATAGAACAAATATTCATGTTTTGAGATTGAAACAGTAGGAGAGTACTTACCATGCGACCGTCCTCCTTAGGTATCCACTTTGAGCAATGATCGCACCAACTCCACCTCGTCTGTGCTCTGTGAACTGGTTTGTTAAGAATAAAATCGAGCATAGCATATTTTTTTAATGGATTATTTTTTTAAATCTGTGAACTGGTTTGTTAAGAATAAAATCGAGCATAGCATATTTTTTTAATGGATTATTTATTTATTTTTAAACTGCTTCAAACAACCTTTCACAATTAATTTATAAATTGAACAAGGCTAAAGTTGACTAGGCTGCCCCATGGAATAGTAAAGAGCTTGAACTATGTAAATGTTCAAAAAGTAGATTCAATATCACCATGTACACAAACTAAATTTTGGATAGTTTCACCAAAAGACGTAATTGTCAAAACACCACTATTACAAACATAAAAATAAAAGCAAAAACTTTAAATATTTAAGGTTCTCCTTTCTTTAGCATCTTTCCAGATGTCAAATACCCTATCCCATTCCACCATCGATGAATCAAGCCCTTTTAGAGACACCCGCATCAAGGCATCCAATGCAACTAATGATAGCTTTGTTCTTCGGACATCCTTTATTATGTTTTTTCTTGAGAATCCTCTCTCACAAGCAACTGTACTTGCAGGAATAGTAAGTATCGCCTGCCATAATTTTGACATGTGAGGAAAATTTGTATGCAACCTTGTAACATAAAAAATCCTCCATGCATCTTTCATGGATGATCCCTCACAATTAACACGAAGAGTGTCAACAAATGGATGCAACTCTTTCAAACAAGCCTCAAAATCAAATGTAGTTTTGTTTATTCACTTTGATAATAAGGATGTTGTAAGTGTTGAAAAATCTTTTCGAGCCAATGCTTTGAATTTCGTTCTCTACCATGAACATCCTATAAATAATGGCAAGGGCTAAACAATCTTGCTGAGTTGAAAAATGCAAGATCAGGGAATCTTGCGTTCAAATTATCTACGAGAGCTTGAACATAATCTTTTGCAAGTTGTTTGCAACTTTCTATTGAACCTTCAATACACGGTTTCCATGATTGTTTTTGTATATCAACACAATCAACATATGCATGTGGAATTGCTACAAATCGTAATTCATGCTTGTGAACAAGCCCCTCCTTATCAAAAATTTCTAGAAAGCCAAATTTAGAGGCATCTATAAATTTAGATAATAACATGTGCCATCTGCAAATGTGTCGCTTCTTAAAAACCACCTTTTCAAAGTGTTTACCGTGACATCTATGGCTGCCCCTAAAGAGCTGACATGAATGTACTCTTCTTGGAATTGCTTGTTCAACATGTTTAATTCACACATTATATCTACAAACATATGTAAACAAAATTGTACTGAAAAGATTCTTGCCTTATCATACCATGAGTCTTTTCTTTCATTTTTCCACAATGTCAATATGGGAGGCATAAGTGCAACAAGTCTTTCAATGACTTGTCCCCTTGAAAGCCATCTAACTCCATGGATTTGAAGAGTTTCAAGTTGCATAAGTTCCTGTAGAGCAATAAGTTGACTATTTCTTTTCGTAGAATTTTGCAGCCAAGAATATACCTTATTTGCTAATTTCTCAACAAATAATAATTCAGGTATTTTTTTTAAAGCATCTGATGTAGCTAAGGCTTCACGATGAGCAATGCAATGAACACCTACAAGATTAGGTACATCTTTCTTCAAGAAACTGATAAAACCATTTTCATTACCAACCATTGAAGAAGCGCCATCTGTGGAAACTCCTATCAATCTTTCCGTTGAAAGGCCCCTTGATTCCATTAAATGTTTGATTGCATCATAAGTTTTTTTCCCTCTTCCATCGCAAACATTTATGAGCTTTAAAAACTGTGAAATTGGAGGACCCAATCCTTTTGAGTTTAAAAACGTGGCATAAACCACAAGATGTTTTTCTAAACTACGGTCTGTACTTTCATCTAACATCAATGAAAAAAGGGGCTATTTAGAATTTTGGAATTTTGTAGCTCTTCAAGGTACTAAGATATAGCAAAAAGGAATTCTTTTGCAGCCATGTGATTTGTATATGATGTGTACTCTTTGTTCTTTGGCATATTTGGCGTGTGTAAAGACATTGTAAGCAAACAAAGAGATTCATATTTTGAAAGTGGTAGATCCTCTTGCACCATCCAATATACTAATTTCATAGTAGTGATGACTCTTTCTTTGTTCATATCATCAATGCATTCAATGTGTTCTGTAATAGACTTCGCCTTCTTCTCATTTCCACATATCCACTTTTCCAATGAGAGTTTATGAATGCTTGAATTAGCATGAACAATTATAGAATCATGCTGCAATGTAGAGAAACCAGTCCCAATTCCCCATGGCCCCATTGCCTTATGCATTTCACAATATATGCATTTCATAACTGTTTTTCCTTCATGCTTTACCTCTCTCAACCATTTATATTTAGTTTTCCACTGATCACGAAACTCTCTTTTTACTTTCATTTTTCTTTTCTTTTGGGTGCTAGGTTCTCCATGGTGAAATTCTTCATCACTTTTTTCATTATGCTCCAAGATATCATATTCTTCATTATGCCCCAAGACATCTAAATCTTCATTTAGATCAAAATCATGATCTTCTTTATCAGACAATGAAGCTTGAGATGTATTAGACCATCCAAATTTTTTTTTGATAGAAAGTTGATTCCCTTTTTTTGAAGACATTTTTGATATATAATACCTATATAATAAAAAGAAAGTATTTAGTATATATGAATTTCATTTCATCAACTAAAACCATATTAAAAAAATAATCTTGCACTGGTATGCTGCTAAAAATCCCAAACACTAAAAATAAATCTAAATAAATCATTTAATAAAATTATAAAAATACATCTTTAACAAATTCAATTAACTAATCCAACAAATGAAATTTTACAACAAAAATCCAAAACTAAACAATATAACAGAGCTGTTACAAGGACATTTATCTAATTGATCAAAAATGATATAACAAACTTTTACATGAATTGATATAAAAAACTTTTACATATACAATTTATTACAGTGAGAATGTTGGTGTACAACACAGTTAAACAACCCTTGTCAAAATCTTCGTGCAGTCCGACAATGAAAAGAAAGAAAATGGTCCGGTTCGTTGACACTCGGTAAATCAGAAAGCTGATGGTCTCACTGCAGACATGTTTTTCAAACTCAAAGGTTATGTAGTGGACTTTGTTATGGAGTGCGTTTTAGGTTTTTTTTGTTTTATTTGGAGATCATTGGTTCTCAATCAACACTCGTGGCCTGTGGGTAAGATGAAAGGATTGCACGTGAAGCATACAAATAAGTTTCAGTGAAAGGAAAAATCCACGTGAGTCAAATTGAAAAGATAAAAAAGCATTAAAATGATAGGTTAAACCATGGTTCGATGTATTAAAATCCATAAATTTGTTGGAGGTATAAAATTTCAAAGCAAAATAATTCTTCCATTAATTATGATAAAAAATCAAATTATATTAATGTCAATTTATAAAAAACAATAAAAGAATACATATAGAATAAAGAGTTAGAAGATGATATACTCACTGCAATTTGTATATATGGTGAAACAAAGTTTAAAATGTAAGATGGGAAGGTGTCATATCAATTTATTTGGTGTTCATTAACACTTTTGGAGTAATTGTGTGTGTGTGTTTTTTTATCATAATCTGCTCTCACATATTACCAGAAAAAAAAGCTAACAACGATATTTAGAAAAGCCGTAAAATGAGGAAACACATATTACCAGAAAAAAAAGCCATAAAATAAGGAAACACAGATACGAGAAAAAAGCCACAAAAGCCGTCAGAACTTATTTTTATATTCATAAAACGTGACAAGCGACCTTCATAAAGTTGATTCTGAAAAAAAAAAACCGAAACACTCTAAATATTTTTATTTACCCAAAAATAACTAGTAAAAGTAACACAATATCATTCATTCATATCATCGTACTAAACAGAGAGGAAGGCTACCTTATATGGATGCCAATTTCGCTAATTAAATGATATAAATTTAGAAAAAAACGCGTTTAATATAGACCGTTGCTTTAACATATGGTTACATTAACTAGGGTTTGAAGCGGCAAGATCCGAAAACCCATTAAACCCTAATCAGGGTTGCAGTTTACTCTCTTCTCTCAAGATGCCCGATACACACAACTCCGGCTACTCGGTGGAGTTCGCACAGAGATCGGAGCTTTCAACGTGAGAAATCGAGTCTCGTAATATGTTTTCCTCTATTTTCTGTAGTAGGGGTTCAGGTTTTTGTCAATATTTTGTTTAGAGGCACCCGTGGAGGTTAGAAACTGATTAAGTTCTCAACTAGGTTCTATCCAATGTAAGTTTTATAGCCTATATCAATTTCTGGATGTTTTATCGATAGGCTAACTATTCCTTGCGGTTTTATGATATTGTGCTTAGTTTGTAATTTTTTCTTCTTAGTTTATGTCTTCCACTAATTCACATTTGAATTCCTAATTTGTTTACTCAATATTATGTAAAATTTGGCACCACACAATTATATCATCCATCCATGAATCACTTCAAGAAATTACCAGCTATAACAATGTAGTTTTTATTTGTATAGAGAGAGAGGGAGGGATTTCAAAAACCTGGCAACGCAAAATTTAAGTTGGGCATTGTTCTTCCGCCACGACGATGTATATAAACTGATGACAGACGCTGAAAACTCAACAGAAATTGCACCAGACACACGACGAGAACGCGAATGCTATTGGGGTTGATGTTGGTTTTAACTGTGTGTAGCGTCTCTGACACAAAAGTCTCTGTATAGTTGACGACTAGGGGCCTCGGGCATAATGAAAATCCAACTGAGAGCTGGGACTCTTCATTGTCAGCGGCAACTGAGCACGCTTACCCGAAGTTTTCCGTTTAAATGTCGTGGAAATATGAAGAAAACCTGGGAAATTCCGAAAATATTTCTTAAGCGTTGGAACTTGGAAACCCATTTTGTAGAAAGATCTCTGGGAAATTCCCAAAATATTTTGTAAGCATGGGAAATCCATTTTGTAGAAAGATTTGAAAATATTTATTCATAGGTTATCCCTCTTGGCAGTACCGCGCAGTCCTGATGACATGACAAGGAAATTCAGTGCCAGGAAAGTTGTAGCACAGTCGTTTTTCTTTTCTGCCAAAAACCGTCGCCATTAGTGACATCTCTTTTATTATATGACAGATTGTTTGGTTCCAGAATTCTAGCGCAACCATGTTTTAAAGAAATTCTCCACTGTTTTTTTCACCTAATGAATTCCTACACAACCAAGTCAACTAGAATGAAAAGATATCTACTCGGAGGCTTCAAAGGGTATCTACTTGGAGCCTGTGGTAAGTTTCATTGTAAATGCTCAAGCGGTAAACCCGATTGTGAATTGAACGCTAATTGAATGCAAAATGCTAGCCTGAGGATTTAGTACGCATGTGGATGATCATATTTTTGTGAATTCAAGGGAGTGAGCACGACTGCAAGTTGCCCCAGCCGGACTCTAGACTTTGGAGATTATAAATTTATAACGTTACACAGACACTGTTACAGATTCACACCATATTTTTTTTTTTTGTGAATTAGACTAATTCTATTGAGTAAAATATAGTACAATCAAGACAAACAAGAGACCGACAGACCGGAAATGATGAAACCATCAACCTCGGTCCCGGAGAAAAAGAGATTCAATCTCGGAGCTACATCAAATAACTTGAGAGCAAAGACTGACTGACTGACTTTTACCCCACAGGGGCAGAAACTACAACACAATGTTTTTTCCCTTTCTTTTTATTGACTTTTGTCGAGCTATCATGGGGAGTATGAGCTAACACAACTTGAAGACTGGAATTATCTATCTTGGGGGTCTCCTTTTCTGATTCAGAAGAGGAAGTCTCATGGGCGCGTTTCTGGGAGATTACTCTGACCAAGGTATGCCCTGAGTATCTGTGGACGGAGCTGTCGGCTGAGGTGCCTGGTCCCGTTCTGAATCGCTTTCCTCATCCTCCGAGCTTGGGGAGTCAGAGCTCACTGCTGGCGGCAGAGAACAGGGGGTCCAATGCTTCGGTTTGGTTTTTGCGTAGTTGCTCTTTTTTGTTCTTGCAGTCAGCGATGGGCAGGAGTTCTGCAAGTGCCCTGTTAGGTGACAGTGGCGGCATCGGAAGGCAGTGTTTTCGTAATCTAGGATCTAGGTCCAAACAGTTTCATTGATCTTGAGATTGATTAGCTCTGGCAGTCCCTTGCTTAAATCTAGCTCCACACATATTCTAGCATATGTGTAGAGACCTTGCTGTTCCCTCCAGGAATCTCCCATTAAAAAGCTGCCCAAAGTATTGCCTATTTGCCTGTATACTGCTGTGTGCCATAGGTGTACTGGAAAATTTGGAAGTCTGATCCAGACAGGGGCTTTAGTGATGACTGCAGAAGCTGGGTCAAAATTTGGGAACCATGGAGTTAAGAAGAGTCATGTTGAACCCATGAACCAAGGGCCTTCTTCTAGGGCCTTTTCGTAGTGCTTAGGATTGTCGAACATAACTATAAAATATCCCTTTGCGCAGAAGAAAACCTTGAGTGGTGAGTCCAATTATCATTGATCCAGTCATAAAGATCCTTTGAGCGAGGCCAGAGCCCATTGAATCTGCAGATGATGGCCCTTTCAGCGAATTTTTGAGTGTCGTCTGCAAGGTCAGAGTGAGACATCTCAACAGAGGGAACCTCCTCCAACTTGTCAACCAAAAAAGGCTTGGGTTTGGGAGGTTCAGGAGAAATTGGTATCTCAGAGCGAACTGCAGCTTTGTAGGAGTATGGAGGAGCAGAAGAAGATTGACCTACAGCTCCACCTCTCAAACGAAGGGAAAACACTAAAGAGCTATTGTTTTTGATGCTATAAAAAGAGAGAGGAAGAGGATCATCGAGTTGTTTACCTTGAAAAATAAGTCTCTGTAGGGCAGAGGGGATCCCAAGTCAGTGTTCTAGATTTACTTTGAGGTTCTGCACCAGATCTGAAGGGTATTCCCATTGCAAAATGGTCTTGCCGAAGATCTGTGCGATTTGAACCTGAAAGGGGGCAGAGGAATTTTCATGAATTTTCTGGAGCAACACAGGGCCAGAGTCTTTTGGAACTCCCATCTCTTGACGCATATCCAGATCTGACCTCGTATTAGGTCGATCTTCCGTTTGCATGTCTAAGTTTTCAAACCCTCTGCTCGATCTATGCTCATTGCCACTGGTCTGCTGCCTGGGTTCTGGCTGTTCTCGAATAGTGGCTAGATCGATTAGATCAAGGCGGGATCTGCAATGTTTGGGCCGTTCCATGGAGAGAGGGAGCAGATCTATGGCTGCTCCGGCTGTCAAAGTGACGATATCCCCAGGGGTCTTTACATTAACAGCAGAAGTAAGAAGAGAAGCCAGTTGTCGGCGATCAACTCCCATGGACACTACCTTCTCAACGCACTAGGCTGCAACGAGGGCTGCAGCCGATGCCACGGCCATGCTCATCTTCGACTGTCCCCCATTGTCTTGACAACGCGCCGTTGCAGCCGCTACAGCGGCCACGGTCGCGGCCACTCCTCCTACTGACATGGCGGCCTGTACCTCCGCATTCTGAGCACGGTACTTGTCTTTTTTCTTGCCCTTTGTTTCAGCTTTAACCCGTGATGATTTCTCCGGCTTAGCTTGTTTGCTCAGAGACTGTGAAAGAGTGTTGTCCATAACTAGCTGCGATGTCTGTGACGAACCCACAGTAAAAGGACGCCATTCTTCAACCTTGGAATTCGTTAATTCCCCTGCTTCGACAACCTCGTCTTCTTCTTCGCACTGTAACTTCAAAGGTGCCAGAGCTTTACCTGTAATGTCGAGCTGTATGTGCTTAGTATGCAATCCCTGACTGAAACCCCCATCGCCATCATCCATAAGGCCGAGCAGGAACCCGAAAGCGGTCGAAGGCAGGGAGGCGACGACAGGTTTGCTAGGGTTCATCGTCAAAGCAATTTTCTATCTTCAAATTCACACCATATTAAATATATATAAAAAAAATTATTAAAAAAAAAATTTAAAACCTTTAATTTTTTAACATGCCCGTCAATATGACGTTTTTGAAAATGAATGGCAAGTTGCGCATGACGTGGAGGTTTTAGATTAAAACGTATTTTACGGGTAAAAATGCGAAATACGGGCATACGGGCGTCAAATTTAACCCCTGCATACGGGGGATATTTTTGCCAGATGAATTAAGTACGCCCATAACGTTCCATGCTGATGTATGGAAGTCCCCGTATGGCTCATGACTGGGGTTAAATATGACGCACATATCTCGTATTTCTCTTTTTTACCTGTAAAATACGTTTTAATTTTAAATTTCCACGTTATAGGCAACTTGCCATTAATTTTCAAAAACGTTATATTGATGGGCAGGTTTAAAAATTAAAAGTTTAATTTTTATAT
>APFE031456282.1:24321-43800 GCA_000404065.3 Pinus taeda
CAGATATAATGTGTGAATTAAACAAGTTGAACAAGCAATTCCAAGAAGAGTACATTGATGTCAGCTCTTTAGGGGCAGTCATAGATGTCACAGTAAACACTTTGAAAATGTGGTTTTTAAGAAGTGACACATTTGCAGATGGCACATGTTATTTATCTAAATTTATAGATGCCTCTAAATTTGGCTTTCTAGAAATTTGTGATAAGGAGGGGCTTGTTCACAAGCATGAATTACGATTTGTAGCAATTCCACATGCATATGATGATTGTGTTGATATACAAAAACAATCATGGAAACCGTGTATTGAAGGTTCAATAGAAAGTTGGAAACAACTTGCAAAAGATTATGTTCAAGCTCTCGTAGAGAATTTGAACAAAAGATTGCCTGATCTTGCATTTTTCAACTCAGCAAAATTGTTTAGCCCTTGTCATTATTTAGAGGATGTTCATGGCAGAGAACGAAATTCAAAGCGTTGGCTTGAAAAGATTTTTCAACACTTACAACATCCTTATTATCAAAGTGAAGAAAACAAAACTACATTTGATTTTGAGTCTTGTTTGAAAGAGTTGCATCCATTTGTTGACACTCTTCGTGTTAATTGCGAGGGATCATCCATGAAAGATGCATAGAAGATTTTTTATGTTACAAGGTTGCATACAAATTTTCCTCACATGTCAAAATTATGGTAGGCGATACTTACTATTCCTTCAAGTACAGTTGCTTGTGTGAGAGGATTCTCAAGACAAAACATAATAAAGGATGTCCGAAGAACAAAGTTATCATTAGTTGCATTAGATGCCTTGATGCGGGTGTCTCTAACAAGGCTTGATTCATCGATGGTGGAATGGGATAGGGTATTTGACATCTGGAAAGATGCTAAAGAAAGGAGAACTTTAAATATTTAAAGTTTTTGCTTTTATTTTTATGTTTTTAATAGTGGTGTTTTGACAATTACCTCTTTTGGTGAAACTGTCCAAAATTTAGTTTGTGTACATGGTGATATTGAATCTACCTTTTGAAGATTTACATAGTTCATGCACATTATGTTTTTGGTTTGAAAATTATTTCACAACTATTGTTCTTTTAATGGGATTAACAATGGTAGTGACTCAAATGGAAAATTATTTCACAACTATTGTTCTTTTAATGGGATTAACAATGGTAGTGACTCAAATGGAAAACATGATATGTGTGAGTGAATTATTTTTGTCAAATTTTTGCAACAATTTTAACATTCATTATTTTCATATGAAAGTAATTATGAATATATATTTTTTCACTTCATAATATTATTTTTTGTTATTTCTATATATATTTCCCATCTATTTTATCACTATTTCCATTTTAAACAAAAAAACTCAGAACATTTGAACAATCTGAAAAATTTGCAGAAAAATTTGATGTTTCATTTCAGTGTATCCATTCACACTCCATTTTATATCTCATAGATTTTAAATTAATAATTTAAGTAGATATTATTATTACTGTGACTTAAATGAAGCATTTTAAGGATAATACATTTTTCTTAGTTCTCACTCGACAATCGAGTTTAATCAATACCCTTAAAGCAAATTGAACTCCTGTACAAACAATACGAATTTTATTAATTCCATTTCCATGCTTCCTTTTTTTAGGGCGTCAATATGAATTTCACTAGTGCTTCATTTTCCTTGATCTTTACAAAAGCAAATACAAATATCATCACAATCTCCTATCTCTTGAGTTCCATCGTCCAACCATCCTTCGTGTCATCGTGGTTAAGTCTAACTTTGGTGGATTTTACTAAAAAAAACTTATATCCATTTAATTTAATTAATATTTTCTATATAAAGTTTAATATTTATGTTATAATAATTGTAATTTAAGATATTTATGTTTTTTTAATTTATTTTTAAATGAAGAATTCATATTTTTAATTAAAATTAATAAATTTATATAATTAATTTTTAATATTCAAAAATATTAAATTTATTTTTTGTTAAAAATTAAAATTATTAAAATTATTTTATATTAAAATTATTCCATTATTAATTAAAAATAAATAATTTAATTAAAGATCATTACTTTTGTTTTTAAACAACCCAAACCAAAGGTTTTACTCGGCCATTCTTTTGAGTATTTATAACGCCTATTACATGTAAGGTTGTGCAATTTTGTTGTTTTTTTTTTACAGAAATGGTTATGGGATTTCATTAAGTATTTGGCAAAAAGCCATAATTTTGGTTACAAAAGGTGAAACTGGTATCTTGGCATCTCTCCAACCAGTTGGACATGGCACATATGCTTACGAATCGCCTCTTTTTACAATTTTTCACATGAACTCTTGCTGCTGATTTCCCAAGCTTATGAATGCATACAAACTTATTTAACAAAAGACAGAAAAACATAGAAAAATTAGGGAATTGGTTCCCAAGAGATTTCATTATCTCTTAGAATAGTTCCAGCACCTAGCTGGACTGCCTTATTTGCCTCTACATCTGCTTCTTTGTTGTTGTTTCTCAGGATATGAAAGAATTCCAATTCTAGGAGCTTTGTCATGTCTTTAATTCTTGTAATTGTCTTTGCAAGTCGAAGATCTGCTAAGTTTGTGTTGGTCACCATTGCGTTGATGATGACCTGGGAATCACCGAAAACAATTGCTTCTGTGTGCCCCAGTTCTTTAAGCATTTTGATCCCTTGAAACAGACCCATGACTTCAGCTTGTATGCTTGAGGACCCAGTCCCATGCAAACTTGTGTATAGATGCTTCTTCTAGATTTATAGTGAGTCCTCCTGCTCCAGCCATTCCTAGATTTCCCTTGGCTACCCCGTCAAAAAAAAGAGAGGGGAGTGTTTGCTTGGATAGGCAAGATTGAAATTCTTCTTTGTTTTTCCTGAATTGCAAATCTTTGAGACATATAGGTGAGATTTTCGATTTTTGGAAATTGAAGTTGAGGGTTGCTCCAAACTCAATATCCTACTGGCTTAGATTTGTGTCATCGCTTTTGTCTCTGAGCCACTCATTTAACTGACCTTTCACTGTATTTGCTACTAGTCTGTAGTTCTGTTCCTTATCTCTGAAAATCCTTCTGTTCCTCTCCAACCAGATTTGTCAGCTGATGAATTTGGGCAGAGCAGTCCATGCTGCTTTGACTATCTTGTTTTTTGGACTTGGGCCTAGATACCTGGCCAACCACCCAGCAAACAAGTCTAGGACAGAGTGGGGGAAGGTGGGCATAAATTTCGATGATCCAAGGAGTTCATGCCAGATTAGACCTGTGTAATTGCACTCCAGCGAAAGGTGAAGAGCAGATTCCAGACTTTCTTTGCATAGTGTGCATCTTGATGGCCCTAGAAATCCCCTTTTCTGAAGTCTATCATCTGTTAGGATTTTTTGGTGGCATAGCAGCCAGCAGAAAAAATCTATCTTTGGAATGGTAGGGAAATTCCAAATACCAGTCCAGGGCGCTAGATTAGGATGCACATGAGGTCTCTCCATGATTTTGGCGTAGCCCTAAGCCACCGTATAACCAATCTGCTTCAATCCCTAGCCTCTCGTGTCTTTTCTTCTTGCGTGTAGCGGAGCCGCCCCATGGAGCATCTTCAACAACGTATCATAGTCTGACTACCACACAGATGTAACTTTGATCGGTTTCCAGCCAGACCAGCTGTCTCCACACCAATTCGATATGTCCCAGAGCGTTTTTATATTGGCTTCATCCATCCAAACCTTCAGCGCGTTCCTAAGATTCGAGCTCACCAGCGGGGGCCTGTTCATTATGCTATCATCCCATATCCTGATGTGTTTGCCATTTCTTGGTATCCAATGGGCATTGTCTCTTATTAGCTGGCCAATTTTAATAATTAGAGTGCTGAGAGGGAATCTGTTTTGGTCTTTGGGCTGCTCCAGGCACCGAAATCTCTAACCTCTGAAATATTTCCTCCACAGCGCCGATTGAACCCAACCTGGCTTTGGAGCTATGATCTTCCAAATCAGTTTGGTTCCCATTGCTAAATTCTATGTGCTTAGATTTTTATAGTTTAATCCTCCCTCCTATAGCGGTCTGGAGACTATTTCCCAATTAACCAGAGAAATTCTCTTCTCATTATGTTTGCCTCCTTTCCAGAGAAATTTCCTGATTAGCTCCTCCATCCTCTTAATGATTCCCACTGGCACCAAAAGAACAGAGAATTGAAATAGCGATAGGCTGCTAAGCACAGATTTGATGAGCATTGATTTTCCAGCAATGTTGAGCTAGGAGGGTCCCCAGGCTTGCATTTTTGTTTTAAATTTTTCTATCTGGGGATGCCAATCCTTGCTCATAGCCTTCTTATGAAAGATGGGCAGCCCAAGGTATTTAAAGGAGGTCCAGGATACTGAAGCTGCAAAGCCTAGACATCTGGTTATGGAACTTGCAGCAGCAACTGAGATATTCCAGCAGTAAACATGACACATACCCTTGTTTAGTTCACTGCCCAATGCTTGACAGTAATCTTCCAACACTTCTTTGAATTTGCTTGTAGACAGTTGAGTTGTAGCCCCTAGTAACAAGGTATCATCTGTGAAGAGGGTGTGGTTGATGCTCTTAACCCCTCTTGCTATGCACAGGCCAACTATATCTTGGTCTTGTTGCTTCTTGTTTAAATAGAAACTAAGGACAGAGGCCTGTAGCACAAAGAGGAGGGGTGAGAGGGGGCAATCCTGCCTCAGCCCTCTAGATGCTTTGAAGAAGTCCGCAGCCCTGCCATTCACTAAAGGTGCAATCCAGGGTTTCGAAATACAAGCTATGATCCACTTGATAAAATTTTGACCAAAGCCAGGTTTGTGCAAAACAGAAAACATAAATCTATGCCTTACACGATCAAATGCATTAGCTAGATCGAGTTTAATGACCATACCTTTTTCTTTTCGATGGAGACTGGAATGAATCGCCTCTTAGACCAGGATGAAATTATCTACTAGCTACCTGCCATGTATAAATCCACCTTGATTCTCGAGGATGATTTTGGGGAGGATTTTCTTCAATCTATTTGCTATTACCTTGGTAATCACTTTATATCCAATGTTACATAAGGATATAGGACAGAATCTATTAAATGAGTTAGCACCTTTTTCTTTAGGAATGAGGGCGAGGAATGCTGAATTTGTGCAACCTCCAATTTTCTGACACTCTTGGGACTTCTGGATCATTTTAAAGAGCTCCTTCTCAACTATCTGCCAACATGTCTAGAGAAATCTAGGCATGAAACCATCTGAACCCAGGGCTTTGTCGGGTTCCATTACAAAGAGGGCTTCCCTAGCTTCATTTTTGGTGATTTTGCCTTCAAGAGCCTGGTTCATTTTAGAGGTGATGAGGTTGGGAACAACATCTAGCAGATTGTCATTTTGGCTAGTCTCCACACCTTCACTATACATCTTCTCAAAGTGATCTGAAGCTGCCCTCTTAATGCTAGCAAAATCTTTTATAGTGCAATTATTTTTTTTGATTTCAGATATAGAATTGCGGCATTTCCTGGCTTGAGCCTGCTTGTGGAAAAAACAAGAATTTCGGTCACCAGCTTTGAGCCATAGACTCCTTGACTTGAGCCTCTAGAATTCTTCTTTTGCGAGACAAGCCTTATGGAATTTTTGTTGTAGCTGAGATTCCTTGTCCAGCTCTTCTTTGGTGATTTCAGTAGCTTCTAGGTGGAGGTGTTGTTTTTCCAGTTCGCTTTGATTTTTTTTTTTATCCACAACAGGATTGGGCAAGGTCTTAACCTAGCCTTTCAGCATCGCTTTTACTCTGCGAAGTTTTTCCTCCCAAACAAAGAAAGGGTTTTTACTCTGCGAAGTTTTTCCTCCCAAACAAAGAAAGGAGAACCCTTGACTGGCTCTTTCCAGCAATCTCTGACCTTTTACATGAAGTCTATCTCTTTAGTCCATAGAGAGCTAAATCTGAAAGGGATAGGCCCCAGATCCTTGGAAGTCAACAGTTCTAGGCTGATGGGCTTGTGATCTGAAACACTACTATGGAGAATACACATTCTAGTCTCTAACCCAAGAAGCAGGAAAGATCTTTGCACAAAAAATCTATCAAGTCGTGCTGCTATATGACCCAGTCCAACTCTCTTATTTGACCATGTGAATGTGCCTGTGACCGACTTTATATCTAGCAGATCCCAGTCTTGCATGAGGTCTTCCGCCCATTCTCTTGCCAGATCTCTGACTATGCTCCCTCCTCTTTTTTCTGTTGCGAGGAGGGTGAGATTTAGATCTCCGGCTATGATTATGTTTTCCAGATTTTCTAGATCTACCAGACTTTGATGGAGTCCTAGCAGTGTTTTTTCTCACCTACATTGTTAGAAGCATACACATTAAATAGAAAAATAATCTCCTTTGATTCTAAATGCTGCATTTTTAGAAAAATCCAATGGGTATTCATGGAGAGATTAATGAAAACTTATTTGTGTTCCAGAGCAACCCAAGTCCTCGCGATGCCCCACGGGCAGAGATTGCATGCGCTCCACTTTTATTCCAAAATTTTTTGCTTGCTTGGAGGAAAGTTGTGTCCTCCAATTTGGTCTCTTGGATGAGGAGGATATCCAGGGCTTCCAATCTTATTAAACTATTCATTGCTTCTTCCTTAGTTGTGGTGCCCATTCCCCTACAATTCCAGGAGACTATCTTCATTATTTATTTTTGCCTTGATGAGCTTCCTTGGAGTCCTGGGATTGGATCCTCGTCATCTTTGGTTTTTTTGCTAGAAGCTTCTCTAGCGTTGGCTGGCTGCCTTGGAGCTTGTCCTTATAGGTTTCTTGTTCTCTTTTTTCCTTTGCAGACTTGCATCCTCTTGTAGATCTTCTAGGAGAGGACTGGGATTCACCTATTTCCCCTTCTTCCTCCAATTCCTCGGACTCTTGGGTTTCGTCCTTCTCTTCTGATATCTTCCCTTTGGATCTCTCTGGAATACTTTTGATAGAGGGGGAGGCTTTAGAGGGAGAGGTCTCCTTTGGGATTTCTGTCTCCTGGGTGTTCATGATTTTAGATCCAAGGATTTTGAATTTATTCCCTCGGCTTTCCATGGACGGTTTCTGAGCAGGACCTACTTGAGGAGTTTTGGCATTTTCGTTTGCATTCTTCTTATAAAAGGTTTTGGAGCGCTTTGCCTAATTCCATCCTTCTTCCTTCCCTTTTTCTTCCACCCCTTTGTCTCTGGCAAAGTGTCCGTAGACGTGGCACTTCCGCCATTTGAACGATAATTTCTCATAATCTAGCTTCCGTACATGAGTCCAGGGACCTACAACTATTTTGATGGTTTCTGGTAGTCCGACCTCTAGATCTACCTCCACACAGATTCTGGCACAATCATACTGATCCTTGCTGTTGGCCTTGTCTATAAATTTTCCAAGGGTATTTCCTATGTGCTTCAAAGAATCCCAGTTCCAGCAGTGAACTAGGAGATTGGGGAGTCTCACCCACACCGAGACCGCTGTAGGCACATCCACTGCCGGATCGAAGTCTGGCGTCCATTTATTTAAGTACAACCCTTGGGGTCCAATGAAGTAGGGGCCATTCCTAAAAATAAGATCTTTGTCCTCTTTTGTAGAAAATTCAAACAAAAAATATCCTCTCTCGAGGAAGTAAGAGGTTACCTTGTTTTTTATCAAAGGTGCCCAGTTCCTGGCGACCTAGTTCTCGGTTGATTTCGAGGAAGGCCAAAGTACTGTAAACTGACCAACCAAAGCCTGATCTGCCAGCGACAAAGCTACTTGGATCGGTCCTTTTGGCGGAAGGGTGATCTCAAGGATATCTTCGAGCTTTTTCACAAATTTCGCTGCTTCCATGCATTTCTTCTTGGGCAAAGAGGCCAGCAGGGTTTTGAAGGCCTCAGCAGTGGAAGGTGAAGGAGGAGAGGGAGTTAGCTCCTCCATGAAGAGCCAGAAGATCTAGCCAAGGCGGCTGCAGTCTGCAGCAGAACCTTTAGCGGACTCCCTCGCAGGGTCAGATCGCGGGGGATGCGGATCTCGCAGGTTCAAATCCTTCCAAGTTATTATTAATATTCCTTGTGCAATTTTGTTGTTAAGTAGGTAAGGTTGTACAATTTTGTTTTTATGTATTTAAAAATAACTTATTTTGTAAGATTACTAAGTGATTAGTATAGGAGGATTATAATTTTGTAAGGTTGATTTGTAAGGTGAAAATTATATATATATATATATTACTATATATATTATATATATTATAATATATAATATATATATATACATATATATAAATATATATATAAATATATTAGTATTTATATTTATATAATATATTTCTTAAGTCAATTTGGTATTTTGTTATTACTGGTGTATCATTCTTATTTATATAGTTTTATTAATATGTTTCAGAAGATAGTTTGTACATCTATAATTTGATTGAAGATAGTTTCTATATTTACAATTCTATTTAATGTTTAATATATTTACGAGAAATTGGTGTAACAACAATAAGGTTATCTAAAAATATTAGTTTGAGAAGACTAGTGATGATTAATATGAGTCTGGATTTTCTGAATTGAAATAGTATTCATGGTTTTGGATTTTTGGTGGCTGAGTGAAGGCATATTGTTGGATTTTAAGCACAATGACATCATCCAAGTGTGAAAAGTGTAAAAAATAGATAGGATCCAAGTGTGAAAAATATTAGGTAGGTACTTGCAAAACAAGAAAGAAGAGAGAATAAAATTGTTGAAAGAAGGCTAATGAATGAAGGGGACAATGATATATTATTGTTGTACATGAATACAATATATAGATTCTACATGAGAAAGAACCCATTTGAGTTAGGTTGGGATTCCAAGAGCAGGTAACTTAGTAGAACTCAAAAGCACTTTCCCTAGTTGGTAAGTAAGTCAAAATTAGACCTAGAGACCCAAAATTAGAAAATATCCAATAATAGAGTGAAATGGAGGTAAGCGGAGTTTCAAATCTATTAGAGCTAATTAATAACTCACATATGCAAAAACTTATTTAAATTCCAAAATAAGACTAAAAGTCGACTAGTAAGGGGAGAATAGAGAAAAATGATGGCGAAGTGCTAAAAAATAGGGAGAAAGTTTCACACTCACTCTAAGAAGGCTTATGCATGATGTATTATGAACTAGCAATTGCACCGTAACCCATAAATCGAGAGAATCCTCATATGTAAAACATAATTGGTGATAAGGATTAGTAAACAAGAGTCATTCAAACATAGAAGATGAATGATTTACATTATGGAAAATTTACAGATTGTATAACATACATAGAATTACAAATATGGAATTTAAGTGTAAGAATTGACTATAATTACTTTGCATGTGTATTTTTTATTTTTTATTTTAATTGTTACTTCCATGGAAATTTAAGGAGTGTATGCACTAGATTGTTGATAATTGTAAAAGCTTTCATAACCATTATATATATATATATATCTATATAATATATATAGATATATATATATATACTATATATATATATAATATATAATAGAATAATAGATATAGTCTTTATTTATTATTAGTGAAAAAAATAGTCTTTAAGAATTTATATATATTTTTTCTTCATTAGTAAATGATGTTTTTCAACTTTATAATTAATCTTACAAATTTAAAATTTTAATAATATTATGTATAACTTTTTAATAAATTATTGGTGGTAAAATTCTTTATTAATTTTTAAGAAAAAACTAAAACTCTATTATTTTATTAATTGAAAAATTTTATTCTTATATAAATTTTAATATATATTTGTTTTAATCATTTTCATAATCTAAATAAAAGAAAACAAATTAATTTTATAATTTTAAATAACATATACTCCTCTATTAATGTCTATTAATTGTTCAAAATTTATTCTAATTAATAAAGACAGCTCACTATTATTTAAGAGGGTTAATCATTTTATTAATCTAATAGATTTGGTATTCTAACTAATTGCCCCATTTTAAATTTTGTATTTATTATAGAAAAAAAATAAAAAACTAAAACTAATATAAACTTAATAAAAAACATATAGTTTAATCTATATTTATAATTTTCCCCAAAAAACCTTGTTGGAAATACACAATTGAATTGTTGAATAAGAGATTTGTTGCGCATAAATTTCAAGTACACACTTAAATCACAAGATTACTTTTGAAAATATCTAAAGCAAGGAGTGGAACCAAATCATTTTATTTTTAATTAATTAATTATGACTAATAATAAAATATGTTTAAGAATAAAATAGAAAATAATCGAAAAAAAGATAACATTAGTTGAGATGACAGAAAAATATATTGCAGTGACGCAAGAAAGATGAAGTTTCCCGTCTATAAACCAAAAACATGGTTTAATGGAGAGGTTTTTTAGCACGAAAAAAAGCTATATATTTGTATTATATTCATCAAAGAAAATTGTACAACACTCTATATGTATATGAAAAACCATCAGATATGGAAGATATGAGGTTCAAAGCCACATAAAGTGGAATGGACAAAGAAAATATATCCTGTTCAACTACATATAGTTCATATGGAGAAATATATGCATATAGGCACAACGGATAGTAAGGAATCTGCTCCATATGACAAATATATATGAGAATTATTTCAAAAATGGAAAGACAAAATAGTGGGGAACAGATACATACCAGATAGTCCTCATTAAATAGAAAAATTATGTACCTGGCAAGCAAAAGTCCTAGATCTGGTAAGAGATGTTGTCCACCGTTATTAGCATCCTCCAGACACCCTAAGGAGATGATAGGCCCATTTTGGATAAAGCATATGCCCTTTTGTTTTTATCCCTATCAATGTGTGAAATTGAGTAGTCCCTCCTGCAACTCCATAAAGCCTCAATCCTGTCCAACCATCCAGAAAGATTGATATTTTTGATGATGTGTTTTGACTGAACATGATCGATGATGACTTTCGAATCTCCAAAAATTTGTAGTTTTGGAAAGTCAAGGAAGACACAAAGAGATAGAAGATCAGTAAGGGCCATCGCCTCAGCTCTATTGTTGGACTCTACACCTCCATTCCAATGCATTTCATAGGCTTGACCAGCTTCTGGAATAATATATACTCAGCATGCACACAAACCATGTTGAGCAGCTCCGTAAAAAAAAGCGCATGGAATAACTATGGGCTCCCTTATCGGAAGTCTTCTTCCATTCCTGACCCTGGATTGACATGGAAAACTGAGTGCATAGTATAGACAAAGGATAGATTCAAAAACAAAAGAATGAGTTTCCTTTTGGAATTGAAAATCATCCCATTCCACCATTTCCATATGGCCCAAATAGCCAATAATGAAATGGGCCTCCAATCGTTATACATGATACTCCACCCTTTGAAAGCCTATGGAATGGAAGGAAAAGAGATGTTGTTCAAACCAAAATGGGCAGCAAGTTTCTGCCAAATTATCTGAGCTTTAGGACAAAGGAGAAAAATGTGTAAGTTGTTCTCTGTGTTTTATCTGCAAAGGGGGTAGATAGCGGGCCCACACCAATTTCTCTTTTGTAGGTTTTCCCATGTGAGATTCCTGTTATGAAACACCAACCAAGCAAATATTATGGTCTTTAAGGGGTAGCCTGTTTTCAAAAAGGATGTTGGAAAGGTGTTATCTGATTGCTTTGTTTCTGAGATTAGAAGCTGTTGGTAAATATGTTTGACGTAAACAGTCGAAGAGCCACCATGTCCCTTCCAAATGAGGTAGTCCTTGTCCATAGAGCGAAATATACCATGAGCCCGCAATGAAGATGTGACAATTTTGTTGTGGATTTCCAAATTGGAATTGCTCCTTCCCATTTTCGAATAGGACTGACCGAGAAAAACATACCCCTGTTTTGTAAAGTTCCTAATAATTGTGTGGAAATATGGATCTTTCCAGCCGCTCCAACAAATTCATCCAAACCAATAATGATTTTTGACCCACATTGAAATTTCCAGATCAGATTTTGTCTGAAAAAAGGCTCCAATTTCCAAAAGCCTCTCCATATTGCAGAGCCGTGAGAGGATCCAAAGCAGCGTTTTCGAAACCAAAAAGACATATCTTTATTGTCCATGTACTTAGCACGTATGGCCAAGCTCCAAATCGACTCTCCCATAATTGCTTTCCACATGGTTTTACATAAAAGGGCCTTCCGAAAAATATTTAGGTCCAAAATGCCCCATCCTCCAATTTTTTAGGGCAAGCCAACATTGAAAGTTTTGTCAAATGATATTTTTTTTGTTCTTTGTGTCCTCCCCAAGTGAAATTGGTAGTCATCCTATTTAGGCTGTTGACGATAGATGGAGGGATATAGAAGAGATGTGCCCAATATACCATAATTTGCACGAGCACAGCTTGAGTCAAAATCGCGCGATCACCAATGGATAGACATTTGTATTCCGATGTAGTAATTTTCTTATAAAAATGATCAGGAATCCAAGACCAATCAGCCACACGATATCCAACAGATTTCAAATTGAACCCCAGGTATTTTAGCCCATTCTGGAGAGGGATTTCTTTAATATTGAAAAGTTGTGATAGGAAAATAATCAGATCCCCATTTACATTTTTGACATTAAAATATGATTTACCTTCATTTACACACATGTCGGTTTCTTTTTGAAACCTGCCCAAGATTTTATGAAGACAAATCCAAGATGCCCTGCACAGAATTGTTGTTAATAGAATATCATCAACAAAAAGATTATGGGAAATGTATATTCCCCTACAGATGGGAAGGGGCCTGCATTTATTTTGAAGAATCTCCCTCTTGATATGAAGACTTAGAGAGTCCATTACGAGGATGAAAAGGAGTGGAGACAAGGAGCAGCCCTATCTTAACCCCCTGGCCGCTTTGAAAAAGGGAGTAGGGATTCCATTAATAAGGACTGCATAATTAACATCAACCACACACGCCATAATCCATTTGGAGCATCTGCTATTAATACCAATCCTTGCAAGAAGGCAGCGAATAAAACCCCAGTCCACACAATCGTATGCCTTTTTGAGGTCAATTTTTAATAATGCTGCTTCTAACTTCCTGCAATGTATGGAATGTAGGCATTCTTGAGTGAGAGACACCGCGTCCAAAATATTCCTATCCTTTAGAAAACCGTGTTGTTCATGGGACAGATGAAGAGATAAGATGTTCCTCATTCGAATAGCAATAATTTTTGAAATAATCTTATACAGGACGTTGCACAATGAAACTGGCCTAAAGTCTGAAAAAGAAGTGGAGAGCTTCTTCTTTGATATCAATGCAATATAAGTGGAGGAAATATATTGGCTTATGTAACCTTGCAATCTTGATTCCTCGACCATTTTTAGGATATCTAACTTGAATAAGTCAAAAAAATGGATGAAGAAATCAATAGTCCAGTCGTCCGGCCCCAGACATTTATCTTTCTGAAAATATTTCATTGTAGCCAATAATTCCTCCTCGAAAACCTCAAAAAATAGGGCACTATTTTGATTTTCGTCAAACATGGTAGGATATGGATCGATACCCCATAGTATATCCTCAATGTCGCTGCCAATATTTCTGTTGTAGGCCTGTTTGAAATATTTCACAGCTTCACAAGCAATGGCCTCTTGAGAAGAATATGCATTGCCTTCTTCATCCTTGATTTGCCAAATAATGGTTACCTCCCGCTGCTTATTTGCAAATCTATGAAAAAACTTTGTATTTTTGTTCCCCTCTCTGAGCCATATAACTCGACTCTTAAGACGCCAGGAAGCTTCTTCCATTGCTAATATCTTTTTCTTTCTTTTCTCTAAGTCCCATATATGTTTCCGAATAGTAGAAGACATATAGGGATGTTTAAAGTGAGTAGATAAATACTCCAAATTCCTACATATGTCCTTCACGACCATTCTGTTGGAGACTTTCTCCCTTTGCCATCTTTTTACCTCACTCTGAAGAGAAGACAGTCGATCTAAAAAGGGCCGAGATTGATCATGTTCCAGATTAGATGTGGGATGCCAGGATTCAATTATGAATTTGTTGAACTGTTCATCAGCGAGCCATGTCCTGTTAAATTTAAATGGATAACCAAATTTGAGCCCAATATAATTCCAATGGATAGAAATGGGACAGTGATCTGATATGAATGTAGGAATGATTTTCACTGTAGGGGAACCGAATCTTTCAATCAATTTTTTATGTAAGAGGAATCTGTCTAGCCTTTTAGCTAGAAATGATTCATTTGATCGCCCATTGTCCCACGTGGGACCCTAGCAAGTTGGAAGAACATCTACAAAATTATTTTGTATGATGGCATCACGAATCAAACGGCCAATCGGATCATTTTTCCTGCCATTGCCCCATATCTCATCATTACATAGAGTGCAGTTTAAATCGCCTCCAACTAATAGGGAATCAATTTCAAGCAGTTCCGATGAAAGAAAATATTCCCAAAATGGATAACTATCTTTATATGAAGCATAAATATTTAATATGTGAACTGGTTCTGGAGAACCATGAATATAGGCCAGAATAAGTATACCAACAAAACATTGAAATGCAACCGTTGTTATCTATTTTGGATCCCATAAAATAGCCAATCCACCGGAAAAACCAACTGCATTAGTAGCAACCATGTGCCAAGCTGGAAGCATCCGTCTAAAATATGATATAGTATGTAGACTATCATGCATGGTTTCTTGTATTAAGAGCATTTTGGATTTTGAGGAGAGAAAAAGATTTTTAAGGGCCAAAAACTTAGGGCTTGCTCCAAGACCCTGAATGTTAATCGATAGGATGTCAATCATTTGAGGACTTCTGAAGGCCAGCTTGCTCTAAGAGGCCCCATATCAGAGATATCATCAGTAGCAATTTCTGAGATAGGAATGTCAATCAAGGATAGGTCCCAAGTTGACATATCCTGTCTACCCCTTCTCCCCCTGAAGTGTCTACTTCCCCGCTTCTCTTTATGCCGGACAGTGATGTTCCCGGCTGAATTTGGGCTAATAATAGGGGAAGGGGAACGGTCAAGTTTGTGGACAGTAAGCAACTATAACTTCAATGATGCCCGTTTTAAAAGAAGGTCTAAATCACAATCGAAAGAATTCATAGCCGAGGATCCGGGGGAGTTGAAAGGGGTGATCGAAGTACATACGGCTTTGCCTTTGGGATCAAGTCCATGGGAATGAGAGGGAGAAGATGGGATCCTTATGGGGGGGTGGGATATGAGTGGTGGGGGGGGATTGAGGAGAAGAAGAAATATATTGAATATGAGGGGATGAAGGACCAGCAGGGTCGGCTTGGGGAAAGATGGAGGGGGGTGTGGGGGAGGTGGCAACGTTCGGGTCCAGCTCCTGTGGCGAAGGGATGACTGAAAAATTCGACAGATTAACATGTGGTTCATTATAAGATCGAAAGGGATGTTTAGATGCGGAGGATGACCGGGGGCGGATCGCTGTATAGGTAATATTTCGACTGGAAGGGCTCACATACAAAGAGCGAGTGTGAGGGAGGCTAGAAGATCATTATGAAGAAATACCTCTAAGTGAAGAAAGATGATCAATTGGAAAAACAGGAGCCTGTTTGACCATTCCTTTTTCATATAAACTCGCTCATTAACAGAAGCAAGATTATTTTCTGATTGAACCTTTGTCTTATGTTTACCACCTATTCAACTGGGGCATTGAGGGAAAAGATGGCCCTTTTTATGACAAGCCAAACACCTAAAAGGGACTCCCCAATAATCTAACCGTTGCTGAATTTTGCACATTTCCCATGATAAATCAATTGACTCCGGAAACCCACCCATGTATTCTTTTTCTACGAGGATCCAAGTTACCCGCTTGTCCTTGGCCCCAATGCACCTAGGATCAACATAAATAAAACGACCAATAGTATTACCAATTTTCTCCATAGATTCTTTGGTCCACAGTTCGATTGGTAATCCAGGTAGCTTTAGCCAAATATAATTTTTCTGGGGAGTGCATCTGAGAGGGTTAAATCCAATGAACCATCTGTGTAGGGCCAAAAAATTCTTGTTTCGAACCCAAGGTTTAGAAAAGATGATCTCCAAGTCTTGAACCCAGAGAAAATGGAAACTATACTAATTATTCATAATCCGAACAATGGTTGGGGAGTAACCCAGGAGAGGGGCCCCATTTGGCAGCAATTCAAGTTCTGATTTGTGAGTCCTCCATTGACAGAAAATGCCATCGACCAACAACAACCCTCTTTTGCAAACTTGCTATTCTGTCAAATAATAGAGGACCATCCAAATTTATGGCATCGGGAGGGGGAGAAGTTTTAAACGGACGAGGTTTCTTTCGCCACAAATGGAGAGCAGGTCCGTCACCCCGTGGAGACTGATCAAACTGGGAAAGTGGAATGATGTCTGCATCTAACGTGGCTTTCGAGTCAGATTTTGAAGCATGGCTGGCAAGGACTTTTTTCGTGTCCAAGGTGGCCCAAACCATGGCCGATGCCATGGAAGTGTTAGAAGGAAAGTCCATGACGGAAGACAACATAGACGTCAAAGAGTCAGAGATGTCGATCCCAAGTGGATAGCCTGACTAACAAAGTACTGCAAGGTTTTATTATAAAGAGGAAAGATTAGGTAAGAAAGTCCGGATAAGTCAAGATAGAGGAGCGGAACAAGAGTACGACTTAGTCCGGAAAAAGAGGGGCACAGAAGGAAAAAAGGAATGACGGCCTATGGGCAGGAAGCCAAGACACCAGAAACTTCCCCTCTGACAATAGGATTGATTATATGTTGTCAATCATTTATGGAGAAATGTCATGTGGCGGCGAAAATGTATCGAAAAAAGAGGGAGGGAAGCTGCCAACCTATCAACTGGAAAATTTTCAAAAAAAAAAAAAAAACCGGCATTGGAGAATACAGGAAACATCATGACTGAGAGGAATTAAGATTCAGGAAGATAATCTGGGCAAACAATACAGCAGCAGCAAATTTCATAAACACACCACCATGGTCCTAAAAGCGGAGGTTTGAGCATGGCTTGGATATAACAAAATATTTCTTGAGGTTATTTATGGATACCCACTACCAAGGAAATGAGTCAGACCCAGACATGAACGTGGGATGGTAATGAGAAACCTCCGAAATGTGGAAAAGGATGAGACTAGATATACCAGAGTTCCAGACATATACAAACAGTTTTGTTATCCCCTCACTAATAAAGAGATAATATACATCATACAAGGCTTTAATCATGTATAACGTTGTCTATCTTCATTGAATAAAACTAAGCATTCAGAAACATACATGGGTTCTCTGTGAAAAAGACTGACCTGTACCTTGAGCATTATCCGAATGAAGAGCACCGCAAACCGTTCAATGGAATGACTCCAAGAGCCGAAGACGAAACGAGAGCAACTTTGGTCCAAAAATAGAAGAGAAATGATGCAAAAGAAATGAAAGATGGAAAAAACTAGAGAGATAAAATCATTCTCCGCTTAGTTGAGTACACAATGGAAGATTATACAGGCAGTGATGAGATGTGAGAATAGATGGGCTAGTAACAGAGCCGCGGAAATCCAATATCAGAGGCAACTAACGACCCCGCACTGAAGACCGGCAGGAAGGAAATAAGCCAAACCACCAGCAATAGCTAGAATAAACTAAAATGGAAGGTATCATAGCCTATGATTGAGACACGTCTGGGAGGATAAAATGCCAAGCGTCTACCTACTGAGGAGCATAATACTTAGGTGTGAAAGGCGAGCACGTTCCATTCGGCAAACGCATGCAGATATCCACCACCAAGCAAAACTATTGGTTCATTTGCAGGCACAAATCAGTGGAATATGGACAGATAGAGGGTGAAATCATACCTGATTGGTCGCTTGACGGTGCTTTCCACTCGGCGCTACTCCCTGTTCATAGCCTTACGACCGATCTCCGTCATATTTTTAATATTTCAAAGGGATACTCTCAAGCTTATTGTGTTGTTACAGCTTCAGATACTAGGGTTTTTAATCAATCTGTCCACGGTTTCTAGGGTTGAATGGACAAATACTACAAGTTTGGAGCTCTCCGGAAGAATGGCGTTGTTAATGGTACAGTCATGGCAAAGTTCAAATGCATTGAAAACTCTGAAAACAAAAGAGGGTATGCATTGATAGCTCTATGGTGTTAGAGTATTGCTACTGGGGTTTAATAACATAAATAATTTGTTCTTTGGTTCGATATGCGATGGTTAGGTTGCCATTTTGTTTCTGCAAGGGTTGGAGCGTTTCGTTGCAGCGAGCAGAACGAATATCAACATTGTGCAACCAAATCATTTTATGGTTGTTCTATTTTTCTTAATTAATTAATTATGATTAATAAAATCTTTTCTGGAATAAAATAGAAAAAAAATCAACTTAAACAATTAATTTCTTGCAAACATTAAAAAAATCAACTCAAATTAAAAATCCATAACTTTTATTACAATTTTGAAAATTAATAAATAATCAAATTTCAATTTTAAAAAAACAAATTAATTTTATAAATTTAATAATATATCCTCTCTATTTAATGTTTATTTCTCTCAACATTTTTTAATGGTATTCTAACCCATGACATTTTTAAAATTTACATTTATCATGGGAAAAAAATAAAACTATTTAATTAAATCTCTATTTAATGTTTATTCTCTACACATTTTTTTAATGGCATTCTAACCCATGACATTTTAAATTTTACATTTATCATGGAAAAAAAATAAAAACTATTAATAGTTTCTAACTCATGACTTTTTTAAGTTTTACATTATAATGCATGGAAAAAATAAAAAAAGCAAAACTAATATGAATATAATAAAAAACATATAGTTTTAATCTATATTTATAATTTTTTCTACATAAAATTGCAAATACACAATTGAATTGTTCAATAAGAGATTTGTTGCCCTTAAATTTAAGTTACATGCTCAAATCACGAGATTGCTTTGAAAATATTTAAACAAAAGAGTGCAAATATTTAAACAAAAGAGTGCAGCAAGATCATTTTATGTTTGTTTTTTTAACTAATTAATGAGAAAATTTATTCAAAATAAAATAAGAAGCTATTGTTTAGAACCTAGATCATCTTATATTTTTTTTTAATTAATTAATTAATTGTGATTAATAAAATATGTTCCAAAATAAAATATAAAAAAATTGTTCAGATTTAATAAAGAATTTCTTACAACATTCTCGAGTGCCACACTCTCTGCCATATGGTTTATTGGGTCGAGAGGCTCATTCTATAGAGTATGAATGGGTGGTTTATTGGGTTGAGAGGCACATTTTACAACCAAGTGAAGGGGATGTGTAAGTTGGTTTATTAGGTCAAGAGGCTCATTCTACAACTGAATATGAAGGGGTGGTTTATTGGGTTGAGAGGTTCATTCCACAACCGAGTACGAGTATGAAGGGGCCGTGTAAGTTGAGTTGAGTATGAGTACGAGTATGTTGAGTATCAGTCCGAGTATGAAGGGGACGTGTAAGTTGAGTATGAAGGGGGGAGTATGAAGGGGGGGGACGTGTAAGTTGAGTATGAAGGGGGGAGTATGAAGGGGG
>APFE031456282.1:46448-66755 GCA_000404065.3 Pinus taeda
GCTTAACTGTGGAGTTTTTCCCCACAATCAAGCCCACTTAGCTTGCTACCCCATTTGCAAAACCTTAGCAAGTATTGTGCCTCATGAACCATTCAAGTAGAGATCCCTTGACTCTTTTTACCAAGTATTGTGCCTCAACAACTATCTATTTACCATTCAAACATTGTATGCATGTCCAATATAACAAAAACCAAAAATCCATCCATTAATTTTACAGTTTCATAGGACACATTTCCTACTTGCGAGATATGCACGCTATAAGTTAAGATAGTTGGAAACAAAACCTAGAGGCAAATTAGGCACCTCCACAGCTTTTGCACGTAGAACATGACGAAACAGAGGATGAGCGCAGCGGTTTAAAAAAAAAATGTGAGGCGTCTAATAACTTTCCCCAAAAAAGCCAACCATGGATACAGGTAGTGGATCATGTACATTCCAGTTGGATCCCCAAATAAAATATCCAAAAATTCCCAAAACTCGTAAATATCTCTTTTTGAAATAATAAATATTCAAAAAGATAAATATGAACATTAGATTAAAATATCTAAATTTTTTCCAAAACTCATATATCTCTTTTTGAAATAGATAAATGTTAAAAGTAAATAAAAAACCGGTTTCCCTCTTTCCCGTAGATATATTTCGTGCCATCTTTTTATCATCCTTCCATGACCGTTCTCTTTGTTTCCAAAACTGTGAATACATTTGTCGAAACCTGCAGTTTGTTTTTGTGAAGCTTTGCGATTGGAGCACTTCACTTCATTCATGGCTCCCACGGTGTCAATGTTGTCTGTTGTATTGCCATTGGAAAAAACCCAGAAAATTTGCAACAAGCTCAGTCTTGTCCTCCATTACTGCAGAAGCAAGAAATGAAGTTACCAAAATTGAAGCAATGGGAAGTGTCTGCGGATAGTGTACAATTTTTCATCTCAAAACAGTTGAAATGAAAATGAAACGAACGAAGCCGAGAAGCAATTTGAGAAAGCCCTGCTTCTCAGCCGTTGGTCCTTGTAATTATCACTTCTTCTGTAAAATCAATCTGCACGAACGCTCAAGGTTGTGATTTGGGCGGACTCTTGTCGTCTTCCGGCAACTCTTTCCTGTAGGGCGCTGAAACGCTTAAGGTTGTGATCTGGGGACTCTTGTCGTCTTCCTGCAACGCTTTCCTGCAGCGCGCTGAACAAATGTGAGGAAGAGCCTACCAGCATATTCGCAAAACCACAAAAGCATCGATATCATTTTTTTCCCGGGCGAAGGTGCCTTATCACTCACTCTACCAAATTATAACTGAGAATACCGGTCTACCAAATTATAACTGAGAATACCAGTTTATAACTGACCATACATGATTTTAATCCGATGGCCGTCTACCAAATTATAACTGAGAATACCGGTTTATAACTGACCATACAGGATTTTCATTTCATTTCATAGAGTAATCCCTGTAATTATTAATTTCTAATTATATTAATAATGTCGCTAATAATGTTAATGATGTCAATATTATGTTATTATTCTTATTATTAATTCACAATGTATAGACAATTGTTTATTTGCAAAGCTTTCATGTTTTTTTTAACTATTAATTTTTTTTTTTAACTGTAATGTTTTCATGTTTCTCTATAACTATTATAAATTTCTTTGTTATAACTGTTTTATTATATTTTGTATTTATTATATCTTTTTATATATATATTTTTGTTGTAATTGCTTTTTTGTATCTAACCACATGCCATTCTTCAATCGTCCAACAATGCATTTGAGGGTGGGGGAGTTTTTCCCGGAGGGAATGCCTTACGGCATAATTAATGAAGTGGAAATGACCATGTCATTATCCAAACAATGTCTAATTAGCATCACATGTCAACCTAGGCGTCACCAACCTTAAAAGTAGAAAATGTGCCAAATGATAGCAAATATCTAGTAGTGAATAAAAATTGGTCATTTGTACCCTTAATAATGTATAGAACACGGTATTATGATGGCTAGAGTAGAGGTCTTCTTGAACTATTGAGTGCAATGTACCCCTACACCCCCCCTAAAGCCCAACCAAGGAGTATGCTAGTGAATGAGTCTTGACAATTCTTATCCATCTTAGATACTCGTGTACAACTACTATATAAAGACAATCAATGAGTATTAGCATACTCATGCAACAACTTATGCAAGAAAAAATTATGAGAAGAGTGAGGTAAAGAGGGGAAACCTAATGGGAAGAAAATTGCTCCTTAAAGTACAATGCATACTATGTCAATTATGTAATTTCCATGAAGAAGGATGATGTTAACGATCGATATGATCACAACTTATCCTTGGATATATCCTATACCATCATATGGGAATCCTTTGTTTTTTATTTTATCCTTTTACTTGCTAACAATAGTAATAAGAGCTCACAGAGTGCCAAAATTTTGAAAATTGGTTCCTTGTTACTTGGCAATTTCACCCACTTATAGCTAACTAGCTAACTGTAGAGTATGATGTGCCCTTCACAAAATGTGACATGGATATATAATGGGATTTCAATGGACTTCTAAATCAAATATAAAATATGATAAAAAATCTAATCCAAAAATAATGAAAAATTATCAAGTGAGGATCTCCTTAAAAAAAATATGTTGGAGAAGTTGCTATAGTAGGACTAGTGCAAGGTATCATATAAGAATGCTTTTATGCAACCATATCATTAGAGGAAATTAATTCTAAAATCCATTTATTAGATGATGAAGTAATATAAGTTAAATCATATTCCATATTTGATCCTTTGGTGACTTGTCTTCAATTTTCTTCTTGACATTATTTGGAATATAGTCATCTAGATTATGCTATTAAAGTAATTTGGCTATTAGATCAATTGTATTAACAATGAAATCAGTCTCTAGATGGAACCCATTATTGCAATAGTTTCACTTTGTTGTCTTCTTATATTTTTCTCCCTTGGGAATCTTAGTCTCTTTTCTAGATTGAGAGCTTTCTCCATTCATAAAATCAATACTCCTTGTTTTGTTCATGCCTTTCTCATTATCATCCTTCATTGTAAGCGCATAGGGTGTGGAAGGCTTGAGACCCTCAGTGTGTAAGATATTATTCTGCTCGTATATCAAGGACTTGATGAACTCATCCAAATATGGCATATTCCAAATCTTAGCCATGGACATTTTAGCAGCATTGAAAGAAGAGACAAAGAAAAAATATTGAGGACCTGATCTAGATCATGGAGGAGGCCCCCAGATCTTAAAATTTGAAATTCCAGAAGAAAAAGAGGAGAGCACACAATAAAAAAACCACAAAGAAACTTTTTTTATTAAAACATATAATAATTATAAAGGCTACATTGTGGTGAACAATATGTTCTTTTACAAAATGCGGTTTGTTACTTATAGCCTTTTTTTGTTACACTACCATAGGTAAATTCCATGGGTGGGTAAATACCATGGGTGGATGAATACCATGGATTGATGTAACTTACAATACCATGGATGAATGAATACCATGGGTGGATGTCACTTACAATACCATGGGTAAATTCCATGGGTGGATGAATACCATGGATAGATACCATTTTCCATTCGGATCATTCCTCCCTCTTTAAGAAGAAATGGTCCCCATTGCGTGAAGTTCCCTCCTGAGAAGCCTTTGTTGAATATGAAGAGCCACTAAAGAGAAGGGTTTTGTGTGGTTAACCCATAACCATGATGAACAAAGATCTGAGGATAAAGATACCTCATAATGCTTGTGACCAACTGAGATACTGACAGTGTGCGACCTAGCAAATGGACTTCGATAAAGTGTGGGTTTGTGGATGACCCATAACCATGACAAACGAAGATCCGAGGATAGAGATACCTTATAATACTTATGACCAACTATGATATAAACAATGTGAGGCCTAGCAAATGGACTTCGATAAAAAGGATTTTGTGCGGTTGACCCATAATCGTGGTGCTAACTGTTAATGAAGTAGCAGGTGCCTACATAGCCTCGGGTGGGAACAAATGTCTCCAAATAACCCAAGTCAGATGCTGCTATGCTCAAACCGATGAATGTGAAGCACGTGCCTACTAAAGTGGGGTGGGAGGGCACATCTCCAAAGGGAACTCGCTCCAAATGCTGCTCTAGCTTTAAAATGGACATAACTCGGTTAATATAATTCAGAATCCTTATTATAACCTGTTTTTGGAAATTGAATGACCATTCTGCGTATTCTCATGTGTTTGAAATCCCTATCTGGACACTCTGAACACTCAGATTCGCGCTGCAACTATTCCGCTGTCACAAAAGTTTTGAAAAAAGAGTTGATTTTAAATCATCGATATCTCCCTCATCCGAACTCTAATTCGGTCGATTTATTTTTTGAATTTGGGTATTTTTTTGCAAGGAATCCAGATCTGTTATTTGTTTTTGTAAATTTTGCACCAAAATTTTCAAATCTCATTTGCAAACTCTCCGCCCCAAAAATTTCTGCGAAAAAAAGAAAGAAAAAAGAGAAAAATTCTTCTCATTTTCCCCAAGAAAGTGCTCTGTGGAGGTCGCAGCACATGCCTGAATTTTATTGAAGATTTCCAAAAAAAATTGAAACTGAAATATGCATCAAACTTGCATTCCCATGGAACCGTAACCTAAATCTAGTACCACTGATCCAGATCTCATGGGGAGGCCCCCAAGATCTAAAAAATTGAAATTCCAAAAGAAAAAGAGAACACACAATAAACAAAACCACAAAGAAACTTTTTTATTAAAACATATAATAATTGTAAAACCTACATTGTGGTGGACAATCTGTCCTTTTACAAAATGCGACTTGTTACTTATATCCTTTTTTTGTTACAATACCACAGGTAAATTCCATGGGTGGGTAAATGTTGGGCCAGGTTGATGTTGGTGGCCACCCACCTATCCCACTTGGACCCCCACAACTGTCTCTTTCAGTTTTTCAGTTTCCTTAATTGTAGCACAATTTACTATTTTTAGCAGTTTTTCGAGTCCTAAACTTCCTGAGCCATTTTGAGGCCCTAAACGACGTTTTTTGGGAAATATGGAAGCAAAATGGGATGATGTACTGATGTTTCTCTTCCCAAAGCTGTAGTCCTTGGATAGATATTTCTAACAAGCTATTGTGCGCGTCAAACAAAGATTGTATGCCAAAGTTACGACCCCGGGAAGTTCATGTACCAATTTACCTGCAATGGGGCCCATAGTTTGGCATTTCATCTCATAGGGTTAGGTTTTTGGATGTTTAGAATTTTCCATTGTTTCTCAATAATAAATAGGCCTTCGAGCCCCATTGTAAGATAGTTTAGAGGCATGTAGCTGCCACATCTCTTCTCAGAGATAACCTACCATCGCCCTAGCTAGTTTGTTTCCATTTATGTTTGTAAGCATATTTCAGTATTTTACAGTAATGAAATGAAGTATTATTTCTGTTGCATCTCTATATGTATGGTTATATCTGTAATTTGTTGCATTCTTGTTTAAATTCAGATCAGTGGTATCAGAGCGGTCTGCTTTTTCTCTGTTTTTCTTTGCATGTCCCCAACAAGGTCGGGATATACGGAGTTAAGGCTTGAATTGGTCGAACCTTTGCAAGACTAGCCTCGCAAATCCCGACAGCCTACCATGGCGGAAGACAAGAAAGACGAGGGGGCAGGAGATCCTATCAAAATCTTGCTCGAAGAAGCCCTCGAGTGACAAAGGAACACGATGATGGACAGCTTTGCCCAGATCCTTCAGCGGCTACCTAGAGGTGATGCATCAACTTCCAACAACTACTCTGGAAATGCCACACCTTTTAAGGTACAAGTTAATTTTGAAATCCCCATACTCGAGTGTCAAATATACGCAAATGCCATAGATAAATGGTTAAATCTACTAGAAGGGTATTTTTCTGTTCATGATTTTTCCAATCGGGAAAAGATTATTTTCACTCTTCTCAAAGCAACCCCCCATGTCAAGGACTAGTGGGAAACCTACTACGAGTAGAAGGATGAAAGTATGGGCTCACTATTTTCTGCCACGCCCACTTGGAATTCATTCCGGGATGCCATCAAGGATTAGTACTACCCTGTCAAAAGCTACGAGGACAAATACATAAAGTGGACCACGCTGCGGCAAGGAAGGGACCAAGAAGTGACGGAGTTCACAAAAATTTTTCATACCATTCGCACACAGTTGGGTATCAAGGATTCTGAGCTACATTTGGTACTCAAATACTGCCGCTGCCTACACAGGTACATCTAGGAAGAGATGGAGTTCCTGAACATCTCCTCGCTCGACACGACGTACTGATACGTTGTCAAATTATCTGATTGATCACTACATGTGAATTAAATCCAAATGAATTCACTTGACCTCTCACTAGTTCCTCCATCAGTTAGAACTAGTTTAACTGAATTTAGCTCAGTTAAACTGAATTAAGTAATTACAACTCAATAATAACTCAACCTGGGCCCCTAAAATTTAGGGATCACTCTACATAAATCTAGAAAAACTCCCAAATCGAATTTACTCAGCCAACTAAGTCAACTTAACTTAGTTAACTGTTACAAGTTGTTATGATAAATAGAATTACAATTTAATTCCTAATTTAATTCAAGGACAAAACTAAATTAGATTTTCTTTCTTGATGTGATTTTTAACATTTCTTATTGCTATTTTCAACACTCCCTCTCAAAAAGAAAGGAATAAAACTCTATCCTAATCTGATACCTTTGGAATGTTTTGCATGCAACTCTTGTCATTATTGTTGTTACTACTGCAATATATGCAACCCAAAAAGAATCCAAACAAATTAAATTGAATCAACTGCGTCAACAACTATCTACTGAGAAAATTGTGTTTCTACTGACTCTCCTACTGAGCCTCCCGCTTGGCTGTCAACACTTCTCTGCACTCCTTAGTACTTGACTGACAGTAATCCTCCTCCCACTAAATATTGTGGGCCCCCATAGCAAGGTAATGATCCATGAGACAAACACACCTCAATGGACCCTACCCAATTTTTGAAACTCTTTGAATAAGGTTCCATATCACCCCACATCACACCTAGAGGTATGGATGCATGTGCTCCTTCTTCCCACTTGGCTCAAAATTTCATCCTACTAGAGGTCTCTACTTGAGTGGCTGTCTCCACTCGATCTCCTCTCTGCTTCTCCAATTATGGTTGCTCAACAACTTGCTGAGGCACCATGTTGAGAGGTAATTAATGCTCCCTCTCAACCACCAAATCTCTAACCTTTTCCTTTCTCCTGAATACTTTGCATGCGTCTTGTACCTCAAGTGCATACAGGTTCTTGATTCGCACACCGATCTGTTTCACCTGTCCTGTGGCGATGTGTCAAATGAAAACCTTTCCTTTTCTCAAAATCACATCGTAGCCATAGTCTCCCAATATCACAATGGAAACAATAATCTTCTTTAGTCTTGGAACATACATCACATTTGTGAGTTTGAAAGGGGAGATAGACTCCCTTTGAAAAGTAATAGTACTAATGCATGTTGCACTATACCTCCCATCATGTTTTGTTTGAGGAATTTCTCCTCCAAGTCACTGAAGATATCTCTATTCCCCGTCATATGGAATGAGGCATCATTGTCGAGATACCACTTGCTTCCCATTAAAGTACTTGCCATGCATGCAATGAGAATAAAATCAAGTTTGAATTGTGAAGCTAGAGCTTCACCTACTGCTGCTATTGCAAGATCCTCCTTGCTTGCTTTCTTCTGTGGTCATTGTGTGGCTTAGTGCCCGAACTCGTGAAAGTGAAAACAATTGATGTTCAACAAGTCCTTCTTCTTATTGCCCTCCTTTCCTTGGTACTTCTTTCCCTTAGATTTCTTTTCTTTGCTGACTAATAAAAAGTCCTCTTCCATTTCTTTGGATGAGGTTCCAACTCTGGTGTTTCGTCAAATCTCTTCTTGCACCAAGTTAGACCACAACCGCTCCCACTCTAGTAGCTTCTCCCTCCCATTAATTGAGTCCTGGTAGTTGTGACATCTCTTGGGAAGTCTTAGAAGTGCTCGTCTCACTAGATCTTCTTCAGCAATGGCGACACCGACACTTCCAAGCTCATCCCGACATTGGGTGAACTTGGTCATGTACTTTGGTATTGATTTGCCCTTCTCCATCTTGATCTTTTTGAGCTTGTCCTTCAATGCCAACTTCCTGTGGTCACATTTGTTTTTGAGATAGGTCTGTCAAGGCCTTCCACATTGCAAATGGAGTTTCCTTACCATGGATATTGGAGACAATATGATCTCGAACACCTTCTAGGATAATCTTCCTCGCCTTTTCTACACACTTTCTCCACTATGGCATATCTTTAGCATCAGATGTTGGAGGCTTAGGGATGTCATGATCTATGAATTCCTTGATCCCGATGTCTTCCAACACTACCTCCATCCCGTCATTACAAGAAATATAGTTTGAACTACGCTAAAGGGCATATTCAAGTCTCAATTTGTAGAATGACAACATGTTGGCTCTGAAGTATGATACTGCAAATTCGATTTCTCCTACAAAACACACTCATATTATCCTCTTCTATAGTGATTTCAGCTTTGATACCATGTATACTTTTCTTGTAGATTCAAATTGCAGATTGTAATATGCTAAAACAATTGACTTGAATATACTCTACTCATAGGCAGAAACAAAAATTGATTGATGAAATCAAGAAGCAGAAAAAGGAAGAAATTCAATCACACATAACACAATAATTTGATGGGGAAAACCACAGCTAAAAGCCCCTGATATTGGTATATTTCATTAATCAGAAAATATGAGAAGATTGCTTTACTCAAGCCTGAGCAACCTCTACACTATCTCTATCTATCTCACTACCAACCTGTGCACGATTTTCTCTTGGCATACCTGTCCCTCACGAGCTCCAAGCACAAAGTTGTGCTTCCTATTGTTTGGTCTCACCAACTCGTTCTCAGCAAAATAATGATTAAACTTGTGCCTTCATTCCTCCTTTTAAAGGAAATTCAAATGGCTAAAATTAGTGAGTTTTCTAATTAAGGAATGATTTATTTTAGGCCTTTTTCTGACTACATGCACCATATGTTTAATTTAGATGATTTTACAACTGATAATACATTGTCCCTAAAATCCAATCTCAACTCAGTATTTCTCATAACTGACATGCATGAGTTATTTATGAGTGAATTATCAATTATCTGATTGATCTCTGCATGTGAATTAAATCCAAATTAATTCCCTTGACCTCTCACTAGTTCCTCCATCAGTTAGAACTAGTTTAACTGAATTTAACTCAGTTAAACTGAATTAAATAATTACAACTCAATAATAAATCAACCTGGGCCCCTAAAATTTAGGGATCACTGAACATAAATCTAGATAGACTCCCAACTCGAATTTACTAAGCCAACTAAGTCAACTTAACTTAGTTAACTATTACAAGTTGTTATGAGAAATAGAATTACAATTTAATTCCTAATTTAATTTAAGGACAAAATTAAATTAGGATTTTCTTTCATGATGCGATTTTTATCATTTCTTGTTGCTATTTTCAACACTCCCTCTCAAAAAGAAAGGAATTCAACTCTATCCTAATATGATACCTTTGGAATGTTCTGCATGCAACTCTTGTCATTATTGTTGTTACTACTGCAACATATGCAACCGAAAAAGAACCCAACCAAAATAAATTGAATCAACTGCGTTGGAAACTATCTATTGAGAAAATTGTGTTTCTACTGACTCTCCTACTGAGCCTCCTGCTCGACTGTCAACACTGCTTCGCATTCCTCAGTACTTGACTGACAGTAATCCTCCTCCCACTAAATATTGTGGGCCCCCGTAGCAAGGTAATGATCCATGAGACAAACACACCTCAATGGACCCTACCCAATTTCTGAAACTCTTCGAATAAGGTTTCATATTGCCAAACCTCACACCTGGAGGTATGGATGCATGTGCTCCTTCTTCCTACTTGGCTCAAAATTTAATCCCACTAGAGGTCTCTGCTTGAGTGGATGTCTCCACTGGATCTCCTCTCTGCTTCTCCAATTATGGTTGCTCAACAACTTGCTGAGGCACCATGTTGAGAGGTAATTAACGCTCCCTCACAACCACCAAATCTCTAACCTTTGCCTTTCTCCTCAAGACTTTGCATGCGTCTTGTACCTCAAGTGCATACAGATTCTTGACTCGCACACCGATCTATTTCACCTATCCCGTGGCGATGTGTCTAATGAAAACCTTTCCTTTGCTAAAAATCACATCGTAGCCACAGTCTTCCAATATCGCAATGGAAACAAGATTCTTCTTTAGCCTTGGAACATACATCACATTTGTGAGTCTGAAAAGGGGACCAAACTCCCTTTGAAAAGTAACAGTATCGATGCCGCCGTCGTCTCCAAACTCTATGTTTTTCTTGAGGAATTTCTCCTCCAAGTCACTGAAGAGATCTCTATTCCCCGTCATATGGAATGAGGCATCATTGTTGAGATACCACATGCTTCCCATTAAAGTACTTTCCATGCATGCAATGAGAATAAAATCAAGTTTGAATTGTGAAGCTAGAGCTTCACCTACTACTGCTACTGTAAGATCCTTCTTGCTTGTTTTCTTTTGTGGCCATTTTATGACTTAGTGCCTGAACTCGTGAAAGTGAAAACAATTGATGTTCGACAAGTCCTTCTTCTTACCACCCTCCTCACCTTGGTACTTCTTTCCCTTCGATTTATTTTCTTTGCTGACTAATGAAAAGTCCTCTTCCACTTCTTTGTATGAGGTCCCAACTCTGGTGTTTCGTCAAATCTCTTCTTGCAACAAGTCAGACCACAATCGCTCCCACTATAGTAGCTTCTCCCTCTCATTAATTGAGTCCTGGTAGTTGTGACATCTCTTGGGAAGTCTTAGAAGTGCTAGGCTCACTAGATATTCTTTAGCAACGGTAACACCGACACTTCCAAGCTCATCCCGACATTGGGTGAACTTGGTCATATACTTTGGTATTGATTCGCCCCTTCTCCATCTTGATCTTTTTGAGCTTGTCCTTCAATGCCAACTTCCTGTGGTCACATTTGTTTTTGAGATGGGTTTGTCAAGGTCTTCCACATTGCAAATGGAGTTTCCTTACTATGGATATTCAAGACAATATGATCTCGAACACCTTCTAGGATAATCCTCCTCACCTTTTCCACAATCTTTCTCCACTATGCCATATCTTTCGCATCAAATGTTGGAGGCTTAGGGATGTCATGATCTATGAATTCTTGAGCCTGTTTTCTTCCAACACTGCCTCCATCCCATTCTTACAAGAAATATAGTTTGAACTACCCTCAAGGGCATATTCAAGTCTCAATCCATAGAATGAAATCATGTTGGCTCTGAAGTATGATACTGCAAATTTGATTTCTCCTTCAAAACAAACTCATATTATTGTCTTCTATAGTGATTTCAGCTTTGATACCATGTAGACTTTTCTTGTAGATTCAAACTGCAAATTGTAATATGCTAAAACAATTGACTTGAATATACTCTACTCATAGGCAGAAACAAAAATTGATCGATGAAATTAGGAAGTAGAAAAAGGAAGAAATTCAGTCACACATAACACAATAATTTTATGGGGAAAACCACAGCTAAAAGCCCCTGATATCTTTATATTTCATTAATCAGAAATATGAGAATATTACAATGCTTTGCTCAAGCCTGAGCAACCTCTACACTATCTCTATCTATCTCACTACCCACTTGTGCACGAGCTTCTCTTGGCATACCTTTCTCTCACGAGCTCCACGCAGAAACTTATGCTTCCTATTGCTTGGTCTCACCAACTTGTTCTCACCAAAACAATGATTAAACTTGTGCCTTCATTCCTCCTTTTAAAGGAAATTCAAATGGCTAAAATTAGTGAGTTTTCTGACTAAGGAATGATTTATTTTAGGCCTTCTTCTGACTACATGCACCATATGTTTAATTTAGATGATTTTACAACTGATAATACATTGTCCCTAAACTCCAATCTCAACTCAGTATTTCTCATAACTGACATGCATGAGTTATTTACGAGTGAATTATCAATTATCTGATTGATCAGTGCATGTGAATTAAATCTAAATTAATTCACTTGACCTCTCACTAGTTCCTCCATCAGTTAGAACTAGTTTCACTGAATTTAACTCAAATAAACTGAATTAAATAATTACAACTCAATAATAACTCAACTTGGGCCCTTAAAATTTGGGGATCACTCTACATAACTCTAAATACACTCCCAACGCGTATTTACTAAGCCAACTAAGTTAACTTAACTTAGTTAACAGTTACAAGTTTCTATGAGAATTATAATTACAATTTAATTCCTTATTTAATTCAAGGACAAAACTAAATTAGGATTTTCTTTCTTGATGTTATTTTTAACATTTCTTCTTGTTATTTTCAACACCAAGAGGATCCAAAAAGGCCAATTTTCAATGTCCTCGAAACTCAGTGAAACCTATCTCAAATCGAAGAGCTCGTCATTCTAAATCCAATGTTGTGAATGACATCTCAATGCAACATTGTATGTGAAAGTTATGCCCAACTGAAGTTTTTGGGAAATAACAAAAACAAATTGCAGGCAAGACCTAGAGGTTGCCACATGGTAGCTAATGTCAGCAGTATGGATGCTGACATTTGTTGTATATATTTTGATGTCAACAAGGTGACGTGGTGGTATGGTTAGCAGGCTTCCAAACAGAATGCAACATGTGGCATATGATGTTAGCATGACGTCAATAGACTAACATTGTAGTACATACCAACCATAGTGTGACAATTGGAGGATGACTGGGCGTATGAAGAGCCAATGAGGAGGCACCACTTGGTGCCTGGCTATAAGTTGACTAGGTCAACTAATCAGGTGAAACATTTGCACCGTCGACAATCATCGATGTTGATGAAATTGTCGCCTAGTTAAAATTTTAGGTGACCCCAACGAATGCCAGATTAACCGGTGGTGGTTTTTTAAATGACTAGTCTTTTTTTTATAAAAATAATACGAGCTAGTAAGCACGCGAGTTTAAACCTGTGGCCTCCAGCCTGCAAATACACCAACCTACTAATAGACCACTACAAGTGGTTGATGCCACCAAAGTTAAAAAAAAAAAAAACTATTTAAACCCATGTTGTCGCCAAGGAGAGAGGAGGACAGACGTCGAGAGGATTGCATGTGAAACCAGTGCCAGAACCATGTGCTCAGGGGACCCACTAAGCACAAATTTTGAGAAAGATTCCAGGGGAATATTTTGCAAAATATTCTCTAGAATATTCCACAAAGACTCTATAGGGAATCTAAAATATTCCTTAGAGCCCAAAATTTCACCAGAGTAGAAATAAGCCGAGTTTATCCTCATTTTACTCATTTTTTGCAAGAAACACAGTGGTGAGATCAGTTTCATCACCTAGGTAGCTGAATTTTAGTAAACCCATAGGAAGGAATCTTTGAGATTCCCAGGGCTCTAGATTTTGAACGAAGCAGAAAGGGGTCGAGTTTACAGTCATTGTTTCATGATTTTTCGCCACAAATTCAACAGTGCGACCCATTTCTTTAGTAGAGGTGTGCATTTTCAGGCCATCCCCGAGAGTGGAGGTATTAGGTGTTTTTTTTACATGCATGCGATTTGATTTCATTGAAGAATAATGAAAACGCCTCACCACATTGAGGAGGGTCTAGAGACGTAACCCACACTAGGTGAACTTTGTTATCAACTTGCCTGTGTCTTTGCTTCTCATGGTTGGATTTTATTTCCTCCTCTTTTATGTATGCATCTTATGGGTACATGCCTTTTTTTAAAAATCAATTCTATATGCATCTTTTGAAGTAAAAAGATTCAGATCAAGTTTGGTCTCAGAGCGCGCCTTCCGTTGATGTGAATTGAAAGTGTATGATAACCAAAGAAAATATCTGAAGAGGTGAAGGAAAACTTAATTCCTTTGATCCAAAAGCGAGGCATGCAGCACAAAAAAGGAAAATAGAAAATGAAGATGCTAAGTTGGAGGAAGAGAAAAATTATCGCAAGATCTTCTACACCATGGTAGAAAAAGTGGATAAATCATTTGTAGAATATGAGAAGACAATGGAAAAACTAGAGAAGAAAGAAGGACCATATGATCATGCCTCAGTAAATCATGAAGGTGGAGGTGAAGAGCCCCCTCCTGAACCTCGCTCGCCATCTTTTAGTGAAATTTCTTCTTCTTCCTCTTCTCATCGCTCAAAAAGTAGAAAAGATAATAAAAATCCCTTTTTCAAGTTGGATGTCAAGTTTTATTCACCTATGTATAGTAGAGAATCTAATGTAGAGAAGCTAGATAACTAGATCAGATAGGTTGAGGTATATTTTCGCATACAACGAATCAATGACGATGAGGCTAAGATTCAACTGACATCCCTTCGACTGAGTGGCAGATAGGTTGAGGTATGTTGTCGTATACAATGAATCAATGAGGATGAGGATAAGATTGAACTGACATCCCTTCGACTAAGTGGCTCTGTTCTCATATGGTGGGAAAGAAAATTGCAGAAAGGTGGTAAGAATAGTCGTAAGCTTCTTCCTTCTTGGTCGGAGTTTGTTTCTGCTTTAAGAGGACAATTTTACCCATTGGGCTACAAACAGAAGACCATGATGGAATAAAAACATTTGAAACAAATTAAGGTTCAAAATGTTCAAAATTTTACAGATGATTTTAGGAAACAAGCATTTGCATTGAATGTTCCATTAGAATCTCCTGAAACAATGATGAAATACATTGGCTCATTGCATGGTTATTTGTGTCATTCATTGTTATTATTTGAACCTAAAACTCTTGATGAAGCTAGTGTGAAGGTTTTACATCTTGAATGTAGGGGGAAGCATGAGCAAGATGATCACCCAAAGAGGAAAAAAACAACAAAGAGAAAGGAAGAAAACCCCTCTTGTACTCATTGTGAGAAATAATGGCAGATGAGGAGCATTGTTGGAAATTGCATCCATAATTGAGGCCAAAAAAGAGCAGTAGAAAGGAGAAGTAGAAGATGGTCGCTTCCATGCAACAAGACCAAGAATTTGAATCAAAGGATGAGGAGAAGATGACAACTACAGGATTTGTAGGTGTTGGACCAATTGACTTGGGATTTGACTCAAGTGATGACATGAATATTGCAACTCTTGGAATTGCAAATGATGGACCTATTGACTTGGGTTATGATTCATGCAATGAGACAAAAATTTCAACATATGTTGTACCAAAAATGAGAAAGGAACCAAAGACTGCATGGATCCAAGAACCCAAAGAGATCAACCAAAGCATTCAAGCCGTGAATTTCGAACTAAGGAGACTCCTACAAGAGGAAAAGGAGGAAAAACAAAGGTTATGACATCAATTACAAGCCAAGGAGGAGGCCTTGGAAAATTTGCAGCATAACAAGCTTAAGGTAAAAAGTGATTCTTCGATTTCATGTTCTTTTTATCATGATGATTTCACTACTTTTGAGAAACATACTACAAGAATTGGATCAAAATTGTTGAAGAAAATGGGGTATCAAGGAAAGGGCCTTGGCATTAATGGACAGGACATTGTGAATCCCATCAAATTGGAGGAGTTTCGTCACTATGCAAGACTTAGTTATGCTAGAAAGGAGGTTGGATAATGCTCCAAGATAATCAGTGACCAACTAATGACGGATGAAGGGAATACATCACCACATTCCAGTGATAGTGAGGATTCTACATGAAGCTCTCCTCATCGGAGATGTACCAAGAACAAGTGTTCAAAAAAGGTCCAGAAAGTTTGGAGGAGGAAGAATCATCGTAGTCATTGCAATGAGTATAGACATCAGAGAAGCACATGTTAGGTACTCAATGACCAGGAAGCAACCGTGCAAGAACCAGTCAATGAAGCTTTTCGACAAGAGTATCAACGTCAGAATGATGATCCGTTCACTTTGTTGAGTTAGAGATGGTTTTATTAGATATAGTAGCTTGTTTAGCCACATTTTATAAATCACATTTTGTGGCATGATTGTAAAAGTGATGAAGTGTTTTTCATCACTTATGTAAGAAACATGATGATGTTTTTGGCCTTTTTGTTGATAACTAGGGTATTGGTTTCTGTTATGATTCTGATGTAAAATTGACAAAAGAGTATGTTATAAACTATTGGCAAGTATGGGGTTTCTTAGGTCATGATTGGTCTTGTATTAAGAACATGTACTTTGCAAAGAATGTACTATAGGTTTGCATAGAATGGAGGTGTTGGTTCATCACTTATGGCTCTGAAGTACAAAGGTGAAGGAGAAGGAAGTATTCATGATTTTGGAGGACCAAAAGCTCCTTAGTGGGGACGAATGATCCAAGATAATCTAGAAAGGAAAAATTTTCAAAGTCCTCGAAACTCATTGAAACCTATCTCAAATCTAAAATCTTGTCGTTCTGAATCCATTGACGTGAAAGGCACCTCAGTCCGACACCATATGTGAAAGTTATGGCCCGCTAATGCTTTTGGGAAACAAAAAAAAAATTTGCAGGCAAGACCCACAAGCTACCACGTGGTAACTGATGTAAGCAGTATGAATTATCACATTGAACATATGGATGCTGACATCGTCAAGGTGGCATAGTGGTATAGTCAGGACACTTCTAATCAAAACATGACATGTGGCATATGACATTAGCATGACGTAAATATACCGACGTGACAGTACAAACCAACCATAGTGTGACAAGTGGTGGATGAATAGGTGTATAGAGAGCCAATGAGGAGGTGCCACATGGCACCCAACTGGCAGTTGATCGGTTCAACCAATAGGCGACAATTTGCACCATCGGTAGTCACCTAGTTAAAATGTCGGCAAGGTTTTTTTTTAATAAAAACAATATGGGTCGTTAAGCCCACAGGTTTAAACTCATGGCCTCGAGTCCTCAAATACGTTGATCTATAAATATACCACTACAATTGGACGATACCATCAAAGTTAAAAAGAAATTATTTAAACCCTTGTTGTCGTCAAGGAGAGAGAATGAAGGAGGTTGAGTGGTGTTCATGTGGAACCAACGCCAGAGCCATGCACCCAGTGGACCCACCAAGGCATGGATTTTGTGTTAGGCCCCTACAATACTAGTGATTACCCCATTACTATTGTCATTTTATCCCTTATTGTTATTATTGTGCCCCTAAAGTCCCCATATTATTATTAGTATGCCCCATAGAAACCCACTATTGTTATTTTTGTGCCCTTATGTTTTACTGTTATGTCGGCTTGATTATATTGTGACCCCTTAGACTCCTATATATAGAAGGGAGGTTTAGTCATTTGAATCATTCAAGAATTGCTCATTTGTGTAATGTAAAGGAGGTTGCCCCCTCGAAGAGGCTAAATTCTAAGGTGTTGATCTATCTTTTCTATCTTTTTGTGAGCTAGTTTCCTAACATTTGGTATCAGACCTTTGGATTCTAGGGTTTCGCTGCTTCAAACAGGTCATCATGGAATTCTCGCTATAACTTGTTTTCTGTGACGTTTCAGAAGCTACAAGAAAAACCCATTTGAGCTGAAATCGTTCCAAACTTTGGGTCCGAATTTCAGAGCTTGTAGTGCTATATTTGTGGAGATATGACCTGAGGAAGTCAGGGTTTTTTAGACTCCTGAATTACATTCCAAACAAGTGACCTGGGGAAAATCGTCATAACTTTTGTTTTGAGCATCAGATTGAAATTTCGTAAGAATTCGCAGAAAGAGGACGGACTGTAGCGTTTTGTATATCAGTTTTAGATACTAAGGTCGAAATAGTGACACATGGCACATCGTACAAGTTCACTCTACTAAACTTGTCTATAATCAGGTCACCATGGGAGATTTGGCATAACTCTTCCTTGGAGAATCCAATATTGATCAGACTTGTGGGGTTAGAAAGAGGACTCAAAGGTCTACCACAGGACATGATCTCAGATATTCAAGATCCGCAGTGACAGAGATACAACAGATTCAATATTGAGCTCTTACAAAGTGAAAAAAAAAAGGTGTGTAGTTTTCTTTAACATAAGATTGGTTTGAAAAATTAGTTTGAAGGAATTCAAAGTGAATAGTGAAGAATTATTAGCATTAGTTAATGCCCCAAATTAAGAAAATGGAAACACCTAGTAAGCGACATGAGGACAACGCTTTTTGGAAGGAGAGGGGCATGCTAGGCCCCTATAATACTAGTGATTCCCCCATTACTATTGTCGTTATATCCCATATTGTTACTATTGTGCCCCTACTATCCCCATATTGTTATTAGTATGCCCCATAGAAACCCACTATTGTTATTTTCGTGCTCTTATGTTATTAGTCTTATGTTGGCTTGATTATATTGTGACCCCTTAGACTCCTATATATAGAAGGGAGGTTTAGTCTTTTGAATCATTCAAGAATTTCTCATTTGTGTAATGTAAAGGAGGTTGCCCCCTCGAAGAGGCTGAATGCGAAGGCGTTGATCTTTTTTTTCTATCCTTTTGTGAGCTGGTTTCCTAACATTTTGAGAAATATTCTAGGGGAATATTCTGCATAATATTCTCTAGAATATTCCATAGAGATTTTAGAGGGAATCTAAAAGATTCCTTAGAGCCCAAAATTTCACCAGAGCAGAAATAGGTCAATTTATACTCATTTTACTCAGTTTTTCACAGGGAATGTAGTGGTGAGATCAATTTCATCACCTAGGTAGTCAAATTTAATTCAACCCATGGGAAGGAATATTTAGGGAATATTTGAGATTCCCGGGGGTCTAGATTTTGATCGAAGCGGAAAGTGGTCAAGTTTACAGTCATATTTTCACAATTTTTCTCCATGAATTCAATAGTGCATGTGATTTGATTTCACTGAAGATTAATGAAAGAGACCTCCCCGTATTAAGCAGGGCTCGGAGATGTAACCCACACTGGGTGAACTCCGTTATCAACTTGTCTATGTATTTTATTCTCATAGTTGTCTTTTATTTTTGCCTTTTTATGTATGCATCTTATGGTTACATGCATTTTTTTTAAAATAAATTATATATTCATCTTTTGAAGTAAAAATATTTGGATCATGCCAACAACTTTTAATGAATTGGATAACCATGAACATATAGAATATGTCGAATCTTGGCTCCAAACAAACAATCGGCATGCCACCTTGCTCTATCATTTAACAACTCTTGATACCATATCAGTTAAAGTCACTGGTCTCTCATACTATGGTATATGCAAAACCTTACTTTTTAAATTTGAGTGTGAATATATTTAGCATTATTTTATGCAAATGGTTACACTAGAAGTATTCCTACACTCGAAGGAGATCTTCCTCTCTCTAAATTAGGTTAGGTAAGTATATAAGCAATAAATAAAGATGCCCGTTGGGATGGGGTCCCCTGGGTCAGTTTTGGGGTTTAGAAAACCCAAGATTTTGTAATTAATGTAAAGTCTCCACGATTTGTGGATGTGGAGGACGTAGATGATTAGGAGTCAAAGGGGTTTATCCCCTTGTTTTATGTAAAGTTTGAGTTGGTTTTGAGATCCACCCATGGTTCGCGGACCATGGCATTGTATGAAAAAGGCTATAAATAGGTGTGTCTTTGTTATGAAACCAACTCAAGAAAAGATAGAAAAGATAGATCAACGCCTTAGAATTCAGCCTCTTCGAGGGGGCAACCTCCTTTACATTACATAAATGAACAATTCTTGGATGATACAAATGAAAAGACCTCCTTTCTATATATAGGAGTCTAAGGGGTCATAACATAATCAGAGCCTATATAACAATAATAATGTAAGGGCACAATAATAACAATAGTGGGCTTCTATGGGGCACAATAGTAACAATATGGGCACTACATGGGTACATCAATATAATAACTGGTTTGTACTAATAACAATAAGGGTTTACACTAGTAGTATAGGGGCCTAACATGCCCCTCTCCTTCAAAAAGCGTTGTCCTCAACGCTTGAGTAGTTCTTGATGCTTCTGTATAAAATCCTTGTTCTCCCATGTGGAATATTCAGCTAGTGAGTTCTTCCACCTTATGAGATACTCTGCAATTGATCGATTTCATAGCTGTTGGGTTCTTGTTTCTGTGACTACTCCAGGTTCCAATATGATTTTTCCTTCCTCTTCAATTTTTGGGAATATTGTTTGAATTGGGATCTTTTGCAACTTTTGAATAAGTGGCCATACTTCTTTGTCCTTCTTCCATTCATCCATTGCTTTGCTTATCCAATTTGGTTGGCTAATAGAAATAGCACAAAACAATGCTTCCACATCCTCATCCTTGAAGAGTCTTCCCATTCGGTAAGGGTGCCATTTTTTA